>ML304333.1:0-11043 GCA_005239505.1 Nicotiana paniculata
AACAAGCTGAAGTTCACCAGTTACAAAATACAAAACAGACACACACGTTCAAAAATTTCAGCACATTACCAAAACAAAACAAACAAAAAAACTCAGCAAATGCACAAATTTAAACACCAATAATTAAACACAAAAAAACAAAAAAAAAATCAGCTCCATAAAATTACGGTATAGATGACAAAATCACTATAGAACTAACCCCTAACAACCGATCAAACATGAATATCAAAAAAAAAAAAAAAAAAATAAACCCTTTAAAACATGAGTATCACAAAAAAGAAGAAGATAAAAATAACAATACACAAAACGTAAAGGCACTGTAATGTACCTGTGATTAAATGTAATATTGTTGGAGAACAAACAGTTGAAGAGATGAATATCAAAGCAAAATGACGATCGTAAGCGAAGAACGGGAGAGAGAGAGAAAGAGAGTATTTGTGAGTATAGGAATGGAAGTATACGAGTATGGAAAGAAGGGGTTTACTTGAAGAGAAAGCTTGACTACTTGTAAAAGGGTAATATTGTCTTTTCGAAAGGCTTTTAACAAAAAACAGGTACCGGTGCAAACATAAAAACAAAGCGGGTACAAGTTAAAGAGGGGCGCCTAAATAGGGCGCCCCGTGCAATTTTTACTTATTTTTTTGGTAAATTAAAGAGCATACTACAATGTGACCCAAATACTTGAGCGATATTTTTGTCTTTCATAATAGTTGATATGTTCTTCAATATCTTATCTATACTCATAAAATTATCTTTATTTTTGTTGATTTAGTGCATATTATATTATTTTTTTTATTTAAATAGTTTATATGTTTAAATAATATTGCTATGGCTTTCCAAAATATTAAGTTTTAAATAATTTAGAATCTACGTGCAGAAAACTAGTAATATAAATAAGTGGAATTTTCTTTAAACAATGACATAAATATAAATAAATATAATATTAAAAGCACGTTAACGCGCCACCTAAACCGACGAAAAATAGGACTGCTCCGGGCCCTTCCCCCACATATAATCAATCTTAGCCCTAGTTTGTTTTGTTTCAATGCTCTTTACTTTTTATTATCAGAAAAGAAAGATGGGTTACGGTAGTGTGTTGTTGCTGTTGGAAAATCTTGAGCGGATGCTGAAGGAATTGAAATTTTTAGAGGGAACGGTGGAGGAGTTGAAGTCGGAATTGTTGCAAACCAAAGGATTGCTGAAAGATGCTAAAGTGGGTGACGAGATGGTTATTGAAATTGCGGATGAATTCCGAAAAATCCTTGTTGAAACTGAAGATGTAATCGATACTTACGCTGTTGATGTCGGAGGATCATCAGGTATATTAAAATGCGTAAATTGTATCTCTGCTGTCTATGGCCGCCGGAAGTTGGAGTCCCAGCTGGTCTTTATCATGGAGAAGAGCCATTATTTCAATGAAAAGTTGGCAAATTGCTGCAGTGTAGAGAGAAATCATCTGCATAATACTGATTCCAGTTGCAGTGATTACAGTTTTGCTTACCCATTTAACAAGGATGTTCTTGTTGGCTTGGAAGAAAAGAAAAGGACGCTGCAACAATCTCTTTTCCAGTATGGATTTAAGGAATCCCCAGTTATCGCTATTTGCGGTATGGGAGGGATCGGCAAAACAACTCTTGCATGGGCGATATATGATGAGCTATTTTTTTTTGGCCAAAGATTTGATGCTTTCGCTTACATTGTTATGCCTCATGATTTCCAAATCGATATGGATTTCCTCTTGCGTGATATCCTTACACAGCTTAACCGCTCGAGTAAAAAACAAGTGTTAGAGTGCAAAGGTCTAATAGAGTTAGCCCATAAAGTTTACGAGTTTCTAGAGTCAAATAAATGCTTCCTTGTTCTGGACGATATGTGGTCAATGGATGCTTGGGTTAACCTGAGTGCATATTTACCAACTACCAAATCGGCTAGTAGAATACTGGTCACCACTCGTAATGGAGATGTGGCAAAGAGCATTGCTGAGAAGGGGGTCTCTTTTGAGATGAAGAGATTATGTGCGGATGAATGTTGGGAGGTCCTTTTGAAGAGACAGACTTCCTTCCTAGATTTTTTTAAAACCAACCAAGTTGTGGAAGAAATCGCCAAGGCTGTGGTCAGCAAGTGCTTTGGCTTACCATTAGCAGTTGTCTGTGCTGGTAGCGTCTTGGCCAGGGAGCACTCCGTTGCTCATTGGAAGTCTGTGCTTCAAAATTTTGACTCATATCTATACCTCGAGAAAGATACCTTAGTCTTTTCCAAGATACCAAAGACCTTGCTCTTGACCTACGATTACTTGCCCTACCATTTGCAGAGTTGCTTTCTTTATTTGGGCCTATTCCCAAAAGGAGTAGACATAGAAGCAGAAAAGTTATTCAATCTCTGGGTAGCTGAGGGCTTTGTAGCATCAGAAAATGGAGAAAGTGAAACAACATTGATTAACAGAGCAGAGAATTATCTGTATCAATTGGTAGCCAAAAACTTGATTTGCATGCAAGAAGAGGAGGGCATGGAGAGAGTAGTTCGAAATTGCCCTATTAATGACCTGCTGCGAGAGCACTGCTTATTGAAGGGAAAGGAAGAGAACGTTTTTGAAGTGCTTCCTCTAGCATATGGACCGCGACTAGATTCTTATGGTACAACAAGAAGACTTTCCGTGTTCCTTGACGAGTGTGAAGCTGGAAATGATGTTTGCTTGCAGCAGAAAGTATCCAGTAAAGTTCGATCTCTCTTATTTCTGAATCCTTACCCAAATCGACGTGCTTTATCGTGGCCTCGATCCTTTAGTCTCAAGAATTTCAGATTGCTTAGAGTCTTGGACTTCGAGGATATTAGATTTCAGGGGAAAGGGCTTCCTGAAGGAATTGAAAAACTTACTAATCTGAAATACCTAGGTCTAAGGAACTGTTATGTGAAGGAGTTGCCATCATTTATTGGCGAATTGTCAAACTTGCGGACTCTTGATTTACGGGTAAATGATGTGATGACCATACCTAATGTCTTGTGGAAGCTGAAAAAACTTAGGCATCTGTACCTTCCATATTCTTTTCAAGTCTGCGGAGTTGATAAATTGCGATTGGAGAGTATGTTACTGGAGACTCTGAAGAATTATCGTTCATATTATTGTGATGCCAAAGATCTCTTCAACCTGTACAATCTTTGCAATCTCCGCTACCTGGGAGCATCAATTACAGAGATGCGACTTCATATTATTGTGATGCCAAAGATCTCCTCAAACTGCACAATCTTCGCTACCTGGGAGCATCAGGGCAAGGGCGGCCCTAGGTAGGGTAAGGCAGGTGAAGCCATCAAACTGATTTTTCAGATTTAATGATTAAATCCAGTAAGAAAAGAGTATTATGCCCACCCCTATATAAAGTACCTTAATTATCATGACTGAATAAAAAACTTCATGTCTGAATAAGATACTTTAATTTCTATTATGCCTCTGTTTGCATTTTTTTTGTTTGTTTTGGAAATGGCCCCCGTTTGCATATTTATAGGTTAATTGACACCGTGAGGCATCATAAAGTAATTACCTTATTTGCATTAATATGTGATGTTCTGGTACCCAAGATTGTGCAGGCTATGTCTCTCCTTTAAAACTTAGTTTTGAAATACTACTGTAATACTGTTGGATGAGCTTTTGTCAGTAATGCATTATTAATTTATTGCTTCTGAAGCTATTGCTTCTTTTGTTTTGTTGCAACTGACAACACTTTCATGTCAGTTAAAATATCTGGCGTGCTTGGAGTCTTGGACTGCACACCACTAAGATATTAGCTGCGTTACTCGCTATCACTGAACTTCGATTTTTCAGTTTAACCGAAAACTGAACCCTTAAAACCGATAACCAAACTGAACACCTACTGAGTAAACCGGAAAACCGAGACCAAATAAACCGAAATTTTCGGTTACGCTGGTTTTTCGGTTCGGTCGGTGTTACGCCCACCCCATCATAACACACATGTGATAGTGGTTCCATTAGCTGCAATACCAATTGGATGCGGTTGGTAACCCAAAACTTTTAAGTTTCTAATGTAGTTATGAGAATGTCGGTTTCAATTTCTTACCTAAATTAGTCTTTGATGTGGGGACCTTGGGATCAATCCCTCAGTGGCTGGTGCTTTCTAAATTTCTAAAAGGTTGGCCAGAATCTGAAATGAGTATTGAGCTGTCCAGAAAATTATTGCTTATGACCACCTTTCCCAGTCCATCCCAGGGGAAGCTTTTGATTCTTCTGAAATAGGACAGCTGCTCAGAAATGCAGCCAGCCATTTCTTAGCTTTTGAGAGATTTTCATCTTTTTATTCCCATGAGAGATGCACTTGTAAGATTTGCACCACTTGTCTGAAGCGAGACAAACAACAAACATATTGAACTTTGTACTTCCTCTGTTCCAATTATGTGGCATTATTTCATTATTAGTTCATTCGTGAGAGAATGCCACCTTTCTATATTTGGAAACAGTTAATTTTAAATATTTCATTTCATCCTTAAGGACATGCTTTTATAGCCACACAGATATTATGGCATGTTTAAGAGGAACTCGAGGGCCAAGGCGGGGATAAGAGGTCTTTCAGGTTAGCCAAGGCGCGAGAAAGGAAGGCGCGTGGCTTGGACCAAGTGAAGTGCATCAAGGACGAAGAAGGTAGAGTTTTGTTGGATGAGGGGCTTATCCGTCGGAGATGGCTGACATGCTTCCATAGTCTCTTGAACGAGGAGGGGGACAGGAGCATTGTACTGGGTGATTTGGAACTCTCCGGGAGTCGCTGTAACTTTGGGTATTGTAGGCGGATTAGAGTTGATGAAGTTGAGGTGGCTATGCGTAAGATGAAAAGAGGCAAAGCGATCGGGCCGGATGAAATTCCGGTGGAGTTTTGGAAGAGTGCGGGCAAGGCAAGCTTGGAGTGGCTCACTAGGTTATTTAATGTCATTTTTGGAACGAAGAAGATGCCCGAAGAGTGGAGGTGGAGCACGATGGTTCCTGTATACAAGAACAAGGGTGATATCCAAAATTGCAAAACTATCGGGGTATCAAGCTGTTTAGCCATACTATGAAAGTCTGGAAGAGAGTGGTAGAGTTAAGGGTGAGAAGGAATGTGTCTATTTCCGAGAACCAGTTTGGGTTTATACCGGGGCGTTCGACTACAGAAGCCATCCACCTTGTTAGGAGATTGATGGAGCAGTATAGGGAGAGAAAGAAGGACTTGCATATGGTGTTCATCGACTTAGAAAAGGCGTACGATAAAGTTCCGAAGGAGGTTTTGTGGAGATGTTTGGAGGCTAGAGGTGCACATGTTGCCTACGTTAGGTTGATTAAGGACATGTATGATGGAGTAAAGATCCGAGTGAGGATGGTGGGTGGGGACTCGGATCATTTTCTGGTTATGATGGGGTTGCATCAGGGGTCGGCACTCAGTCCTTTTTTGTTTGCTCTTGTGATGGACGTACTGACACGCCACATCCAAGGGGAGGTGTCGTGGTGTATGCTATTTGTAGATTATATTGTATTGATCGACGAGACGCGAGACGGTGTGAAAGTGCAGTTAGAGATATGGAGGCAGAATCTGGAATCTAAAGGTTTCAAGTTGAGCAGGACCAAGACAGAATACTTGAAGTGTAAGTTCAGTGGGGAGACTCAAGGAGGGGAAGGGGAGGTGAGGATGGACTCGCAGGTCATCCCTAGGAGAGGGAGTTTTAAGTACTTTGGGTCTATTATTCAGGGGGGTGGAGAGATTGATGAAGAAGTCACACATCGTATTGGGGCGGGATACATTGTGTATTTATTAGATTTTCTAATAATTTATACGCTCTTTTCTCTTATAATTTCTTCCTTAGCTTTAATTACTAACATATTTTTTTGTCCTTTATGAGTTCTTTTACAAACTAAACAGAAATACGTTGCAAATAATAAATTTATTATTAAAAAATTTCAATTGTGTTTCGAAAGTTTTTTAAGAGTCCTAATTTCAGTTTCCCTGCCCATTTCATTTTGATAAGTATGAAAATCCCCTATTAAAATCCTTAAGAATTCCTTCGAGGGGGAAAAATACAAAATTAATTGGTCGATTAAAACTAATTGCATTCTCTAGTTAAGAAGTATCTATATATATATATATATATATATATATATATATATATATATATATATATATATATATATATATATATATATACACACACATTACTTGTGGTTGACTGGATAGCAATAACTTTGTAGATTCTTTTTATGTCCTCTTTTGTAGATATTGTACCATCCTACCATTTTGTACGACATATCGAAAAGCCTGCTGCCTATGATAGTCCAATTTCTTATATGCGGATGGAACACTACTCCCTTAGCAGCAAAACACTTAGAAAAAAACAAACAAAATGCTTAATATGTTGGGCCCGTGCGACAGCACGGGCAATCTTCATCTAGCTTATATAGAAGAGCACAGAACAAAGTGCTGGAAATTCAGAGACAAGAGCATCTCTTTGCTAAATTATCCAAATGCTCATTTGAACAAAGCAAGGTGGAGTATTTGGGGCACATCATTTCAGGGAATGGAGTGGCCACTGATCTTTCCAAAATTGAGGCCATGGCCAAGGCCTAAATCTGTTAAAAATTTGAGGGGTTTCCTAGGGCTTACAAGTTACTATAAGAGATTTGTAAGATCCTATGGCACTATCAATAGACCTCTTACTGATCTTTTGAAGAAGAATTCATTTCAATGGTCTGAAGAAGAAGAAGCAGCTATTCAGCACTTAAAACAGCTATGTCAACAGCTCATGTGTTGGCCTTAGCTGACTTCAATAAAACCTTCATTGTAGAGACAGATGCTTGCTCAACAAGCATGGGGATAGTCCTATTGCAGGAAGGCAGGCATGTTGCTTACTTTACCAAAGCACTATCACCCAGAAATAGAGAATTATCCGCTTATGAAAAGGAATACTTGGTTGTATTAACTGCAGTAGAGAGATGGAGACACTGCCTATTGGAGGGGGGGGATTTTATTATAAGAAATGATCTTCAAAGCCTCAAGTACCTAATAGAGCAGAATATTACTACACCACTACAGCAAAAAGGATTGACTAAGCTACTATGAGGTTCAGTACAAAAGGGGAACAGAGAATAGAGTGCCAGATGCCTTTTCAAGAAGACAGGAAGAGGAGCCTACTCTATGTGCCATTACCTCATCATACCCTACATGGATGCGTGAGAGATGTCAAAGTTATGAATATGATTCCACTGCACTACAATTATTAGCTGAACTAATAGCAAACCCTTTTGGCAAACCTAAGTTCCCCTTGCAGCAGGGCATTATTAGGTTTGACCACATAATTTGGGTGGATAGAGGGGCTAATTTGAGAGCCAAGGTATTTGAAGCACTCCACCAGTTTCCCTTAGGTGGACACTTTGGCCAATTGGGAACTTATAGGAGAATCAAGATGGTGTTCCATTGGCCCAACATGAAGACTGATATTTTAAGATGGATTTTTGAGCGTGGTATATGCCAAAGGATAAAACCTGAGAATGTACACTCTCCTAGCTTACTCCAACCACTCCTCATACTTGAGATACCTTGGCAAGATATAGCCATGAACTTTGTTGAGGGCTTACTCTCTTCTGGCCATAAGGATGTAATTCTAGTGGTGGTAGATAGATTGACCAAATATGATCATTTTTTGGCACTAAAACATCCTTTTACAGCAAAGAAGTAACTGAGGTCTTTTTACAAGAAGTCTACAAGTTGCATGAGCTACCTAAATCTATTGTCACTGATAGAGATGATATTTTTATCGGCCAATTCTGGCAGCAGTTATTCAAAGCTATGGGAACCAAGTTAAACATGTCAACAGTATACCATCCTCAATCGGATGAACAGACAGAAGGACGAAGGACTCAATCGATGCTTAGAAACTTACCTAAGATCTATGGTCTTTGTTAATCCTAGGAAGTCGCTGCTTTTGGCAGAATGGTGGTACAACACCAATTATCACAGCTCACTATAGACTATCCCTGTCCAAGCACTCTATAGGTTTCCACCTACCCAAGTTCCCATGGGTTCATTGCCTCATTCGATTCAGACTGCACTTGGAGCTAATTTAGCTCAAAGGTAGCAGATGCTACTCAACCTCAAAGAAAACCTGGTGCAAGCTCACGCTCAAATGAAGTTTTATGCTGACAAGAACAAGCCTGAGAGGGTCTTAGACAAGACTACTCCTTACCAGTACATGGGGTCGGTTGTACTGATACTGTACTCTACACTAAGGCTGGCAGGTGGGCCGGGCCTGACCCGGGACCGGACCAGGCCCGCGGCCCATGTGGGCTTGTGGGCTAAACGGGCCGGCGCGTGGCGGGTCCGGTCTAAACGGGCCTGGAGCCCATAGAGGTGGGCCTGGGGGAGGGATCGCGAGCCCGGGACCGGCAGGCGGGTCCGAAACCGGTTCAAACGGGCCTTACGGGTCCAACGACTATTTTTTAAATAAATAAAAAATTATTTAAAAAATAGCCAACGGTCAGAATTTTAAAATCTAGCCGCTGACCCTTTAATTATGGCCGTTTGACTTTTTTAAAAATAGTCATTTGGCCCCCAAACTTTTTATAATTATACTTTTTTCCTATTCTCAACTATAAATACCCCATTATTCTTTCATTTTTACTCACAAAATCATCAATCTCTCTCAATCTCTCTCTAATTTTCTTCTATAATTGCTTACTTTATTATTGCAATTTGTGGAAAAATTATGAAGTTGGTGAATTGAAGTATTCAAGTCTTCAAGTCTTCAACATTATACAATTTTCATGAAGTTGTTCGTCAATTCGGTAAACTCGTTCCAACTCTTAAGTTTTAATATTATAGTTTTGTTTGTTTAATTTGTTTTCCTTATAATTAATATGGACTTTTCTTTGAAAAAATTGTTTGATGGTAAGGAAAAAGCTAAAATTGGTGGAATCTAGTTGGCAAGCTACTACTACTCCCCCGGCCCCGGCTACCCGTCCTAGACCTGTTACCCGTCCTCCTCCACCTGTTATTCTTGATAGTGATAACCCTTGTTTTCAATTTACCGATAGTCAATTTATACATGATCTTACACCAGGTTCACAATTAAATGATGAATATATGAATTCTCTTTATGGTATTCCAGAGGAAAATGTTGATTTAGATGAAACGCAACCGGATTTAGATGATACACCTACTAGTCCTGTTGCTAACAAAGTTGATGCCCCGACTGACCCTCCTGTAGTAACCCCTACTTTTAATGGGCAACCTTCTAAACGGTCCGAAATATCTCTTGTTTGGCACTTTTTTACTCAACTAAAAGATCAAAATAAGGCTAAGTGTAAAACTTGTGGCGTCTTGATGTCTCATAAATTTACTGGAGACCGTGGCGGTACGGGTAGTTTGACCAGACACATAATGAAACACCCTAATGATAAAGCTAGATTACTTCAAATGAAAGCTAGGCAAGAGGGGACAAGTGTAGGTACTCAGGGAATTAACCCTAGTACCGGTTCAAATCTAGTTCAACCGGGAATTAACACTGTTACCGGTGGCATTTTGTATTACGATCCAAATAAAGATCGTGAAGAATTGGCAAAAATGGTTACTGTTATATGCTTACCATATAGTTTTCCCTCTAACCCTCACTTTGTCCATTATATTAGAAGAATTTATAATCCGACTTTTAAAAGATGGCCTCGCACAACCGTAAAGGCTGATATTTATAAATATAAACATGAATATGAATAATTTTTGCGTTATTTATTTACTCATATTAGTAATTGTGTTTCTATTACTACTGATATTGGTAAGAGTGATAATGACTGTGATTATCTTACCGTTACCACTCATTGGATTGATGAGGACTGGATAATGCAAAAACGCATTATTGCTTATAGAATAATTACTTTAAGTCACACAGGTAAGTTTATTGCTAAGACAATTGCAGATATTTGTAGATATTTTTGCATTAGAGATAAGATAATGTCAGTTTCAATGGATAATTCTTCTAATAACACTAATGCTATAGGTTTTCTTACAACTACACTAAGTCCTGCATTTAGTAATATTTTTCATGTTAGATGTATTTGTCATATTTACCATTTAATCGTCGGTGATGGTCTGAAAATTTTAAATGTTGAAATTGCAAAGGTTAAATTCGCTCTTCATTGGNCAAGATTGGGCTAATGTTAAAACTCTTCTAGATGTTTTAGAACCATTTCATGTTGCTACAAACGAATTATCTGGGAATATTATGCTACTATTTCTAACTGTTTAGTTTATATTTCATCACTTGCAGAATTATTTACTCAATTTTCAGAGGGTGGGATAGTTTACCAATGTGCTATTGATGATATGAAAGATAAGTTTAAAAAATATTTTTTCCCTATCCCCCCTCTTTATGGTGTTGCAGCCATGTTAAATCCTACCATGAAATTAGGAGGTCCTCACTATTGGTATACTCAAATTTATAATGCTTTACCACTTTCAACTGAGGAATATGCTACACTTATAGATGAAAAAGCCTCAATTAAAATAAATGCTCAAACAATTTATAATGCTCATCAACTAGCATTAGATCATGTTAGACCAAATGTTCCAACTCCTACCTCGTCTAGCTCGCAGTCATCTAAAAGATCTGCGGGACTAAAATCACTTAGTTCTTGGACGGGGTTCAGGGGTTCTCAAGGTGATAATATTAGTGATAGTTCACAACTAAATGAGCTTCAAGTTTATTTGTCGCAGGGACTTGAAATAGAGAATCCTGACGGCACCTTCAATGTATGGTGGAAGGACAAAGAAAAATACTATCCGGTCCTTTCAAGGATGGTTCGAGATATCTTAAGTATTTAAGCTTCAACAGTGGCATCGGAGAGCGCTTTCAGTCAAGCAAGACTTCAAATCGGGGATCATAGAGCGTCTATGAGGGAGAGCTTGGAAAAATCAGTACTCTTCAGAGATTGGATCCGTTCAGAAAGAAGGAATTTTGGAATACTTGAATCACAACCGGAGATAGACGAAACTTATGAAGAAATGCTAGCGGAACTTGCGGAGG
>ML304334.1:0-14879 GCA_005239505.1 Nicotiana paniculata
GCATATATTCTTTTGTTGTCTCAAGACTTGTCACCTCTCGTTTTTTCCTTCACTTAACAATAGATTCCGTAATACTGTCATATTTTCTATCTAATGTTGTCATCCATGTATCATAACTTACTCATAATGCTTCCAGTGCCTATCTTTGTAGTACTCATATCTAGTTGTACTATTTTAAAGTGCACCATCTGGGTGTCTCACAAGGAGATTTATTAGCACCTTTGTAATATCCTTCAGAAATGTCAACTAACTCAAACAATCCATCCATCATTTTGGGTTACTCTAACCCCAGCCGGATCCTGATATCCCGTCCTTCTCTTATACTACTTCTGTTAGCCCCCATAGGGCATAAATGATATGGGTGTGGCCAATTGCACATACATTTATTACTGTTGAAGGTAACTCAAAATACTTATATTTCTCTGCATGAATTGTAAATACTGATAATTTTCATTAACTGGGTACCTCGTATCCTTCTTCACCTTGCTTCTTTTATTTGTTGAAACTTGTATCTACCTTCTGAATATCTCATTGCTTTTGACCATATGGGTGGATAGATATTCCTGCCCTAAGGCTCATTATCAAGAAGCTTACACATCTTAGTACACACATGATCTGCTAAATACCTCATATTTATCCATCATAAGCATGATGCAAAAATCGAGTTCCTCTGACTCAATTTTTCCACAGCTATATCTTTTACCAACCATCTTTCTGGATGTAGGCATCATCGTATTATGAATAAGATAGAGTTTAGGAAATTGAGATCTTACAACTGAGCTCTATCACACGATCTAGAGTAAGAAGAAAGAGTGACAGTCCTAAATGCCTTGTAGCCTCCTACTTTAAGTGTGGTGCACAACACACCCATAAACAAGACTCTACTAGACACGGCTTTTAGACTCCCTAGGACAGAACTACTCTGATACCACTTTTGTCACGCCCAGAACCATGGGGGCGAGACCGGCACTCGATACCTCACTTATCCTTGCGTACCAAATTGCGACTAAGGGACTCTGAACATATAATGTCATACTTTATCCATGGGACACATTGCAAGACAATTGCGAGTGTTGACTAAACATCAAATAAAGCTGGGCCAATAAGGCCATCATAACTACTACGGATGGCAAACCAACAAAATATATATAAAAGGCCTACAAGCCCAACATACTACACTAACTGACAGGATATGTCTACAAGCCTCTACTGATGGATATACTGTGATCGGAACAGGGCCCCAACCTACTCATAACATATATACAAATATACAAAGATGTACGTAAAGCTCTAGACCCGGCAACTCCGAAAGGCATAGAGCTTACCGGTCAAGATGAACTCGGGCAATACCTAATGAGGAGGTCTACCCGTCTGTCTTTCTGAACCTGCACGCATGAAATGCAGCGCCCCCAGAAAAGGGACGTCAGTATGAAATAATGTACCGAGTATGTAAGGCAATATAGTAAAAGCTGAAACTAAACTGATAATATAATAACTTTAAAAAACTGGGAGTCAAAGCTAATCTGAAGATATGCTTACCTGCTCATACTGACTCAAATCCCTCAATATAGTAAGTAAAATAGTTGTCCGGCCTTATAAGGCTCGGTATATATATAACTGCTCTGTCATAGTAGGCTCGCTCATAGGCGTTCGGCCATACTAGGCTCTGTATCTCGGCCAACTAGGCTCGCTCATAGGCGCTCGACCACCATAGGCTCGGTATATAACTCACCATCTGATCAGGGGTTGCCCAATAGGGGCCTGTCCATTGATTAGAGCTCGATGGTAGTGAAAATACTGTAATAATGTATATATAGACTCTATGCTCTCTTGACTGGAAGAAGACAACACTCAATTGAATATGAAGTCCGATAAGGGAGAATACTGTAATTTATGAGACTAAGATAATGTATATAAATTCGGGAGTATGAACTTCTCTTTATGCCTCGTTATCAAACATATGTAATTACGAGATCGTTCCAAAATGAAGGAAAGGTTTATCCTTAACATACCTGAGCCGATTCTCTTGACAATCTCTCTAACACACGTCAATTGCGACAACACGTAACGGCGGATCGAAGTAGGGGAAAATTCGTATGATATTCTTGAGAAAGATTACACCGTACTTACTTAGAATCGCAAAATACCGTTGCTATTATGCTAAATAGTTTCGTATGAATTTGTTTTTATTGAAGAACTCACATTACATGTATATACATGTTCTTGTATGAACTTGTTGAAGCAGACTCACATTACTTTATCTCACTTTGTAAAAGATTCAAATGAATCTTGTTTTAGATTTTCCATCCGTAAGTGTCTCACTTAAAGACATATGAAAATCCTTTAAAACTAAGATTTGTGGGGCCCATTTCGATAATGACTAAGCCACCCAAAATTCACCTAACTTTGCCATTTTGCAACATAATTCATGAGTCACTACTTATAGTGATGGACTTCCACGTAAATGGTTATAAGGCTTATCCAAAAATCATCCACTTAATTCCTTAATCAACTCATTAACCTTCCACTAGTTCAATAATTAACCAATTATCCACATAATTAAGAATTATCTCAAATTACTTATAATACTACTCACTTTTAACACACTTTATACATCTTGCTATCATGGTCATGTGGTACCTTGTATGGCACTAGTCCATAAATAAGGGGTATTGTAGCTTGGACCGTATTTTATCCCAAAATGTCAAACTTTGACGAAATTCGTTTTCTTCGAATTGCTTACCCTCTCAACTTCACGAATTTACTCATCACTTGTTTGAAATAGCATAATGCTTATACTCTAAAAATAATCTCATTTCCCGAACATGCGTCGATTAAATTACGATGAAACTTTTACGTACAAAAATGCGGGATGTAACATCTTATTTTCGAGCTTTCATCAATTTGCTTATGGAGTACTTTCACGTATGAAAACATGGGGTGTAATAGAAAACTTGGCTTATAGCTAACAATCCTTCAAAGTTTAAGGTACAATCCATAGGTGTTGCTCATGCTCTTCTCTACTGCGAGAGTAAACCAGAATATCATCAATGAAGACAATCACGAAGAAATCCAAATAAGGATTGAACACTCGATTCATCAAGTCCATGAAGGTTGTTGGAGCATTAGTCAAGCCAAATGACATCATCAAGAACTCGTAATGACCATATCGAGTCCTAAAAGTTGTCTTATTTGATGCCCTAATCTTCACCTGATGGTAGCCATATCTCAAATAAATCTTGAAAACACCTTGGAACCCTGAAGCTAGTCAAATAGATCATCAATCCTAGGTAAGGGATACTTGTTCTTGATAGCAACCTTGTTCAATTGCCGATAATCAACGCACAACCTCATCGACCCATCTATTTTCTTAACAAATAACACTGGTGCATCTAAGGCGAGACACTAGGTCTAATGAATCCCTTTTCAAGCAAATCTTGCAACTGATCTTTTAATTCTTTCAACTCAGCTGGAGCCATAAGGTACGTGGAACAAAAATGGGCTGAGGTCCCGGAACCAAATCAATGCAAAATTCAATATCCCTATCGAGTGTCATACCCAGCAAATCTGTAGGAAACACATCAGGAAACTCACTCACAACTGGTATCAAATCCATAGAAGGAACCTCTGTACTATAATCACAAATATAAGCCAAAGTCACAGTCTTGGCATGGTAATCCAAGATAGCATGATACGGGGACAACCAATCTATACGATAAATGATGTCAAAATCCATTGTATCCAATAATAGAAGAACAAATATGGTATCAAGACCATTAACAATAACAACACAAGACATATACACGCAAGCAACTACTACGGAATCTCCAACCGGTGTAGACATAGAAACATGTACATCAAGAGGCATACTCAAATGCGAAGCAAAATATGAAGACACGTAAGAATATATAGAACCGGATCAAACAACACGGAAGCATCTCTATGACAGACTGAGATAATACCTACAATAACTACATCGGACGACTCTGCCTCGGGTCTAACTGGAATTCATAACAACGGGGATGAGCCCCACCAATCTGTCCTCCATCTTTAGGGCTACCTCTAACTCACTAACATTTACCTCTAACTAACTAGCCCCCATCTCGGGTTGCCCGACCCCCACCTTTAGCTGGCCGTACGGACGGTGAAGCCATCGATGCTGGAACCATGGCACGAGTACCCTGCGGTGGCATGCTGCTCTAACCTAGGGCAATACTTCACGATATGTCTCATATCCCTACATGTATAACAAGCCCTCATCTGGCATGACTGCTGACCCTGGAACTGTCCTTGTCGACCTGAATAACCACCCTGGTAATTTTGTATTAGAGGTGCAATGACTAGAAATGGAGGTTCAATACATGATAGCTGCTCGAGACGAGATCCATAAGCACTATGGCTACCTAAAGCACCATGGGTGACCTGTAGAGCTGATGAACCGGCCCGATAGGATGGCCTCTACCAAAGGAACTCCTGCCTCCAGACGAGGCACCACCGAATCCTCCAAAATGAGGGGGCCTCTTATCAGATATCGCCTCCCCTAGCTTGGCCTCTGACGCGCTTAATCCTCTTGGCAATCTCCTCTACCGAGTAAAAGAAATCTCATCCTCGGTCTCTCTGGCCATCTGAAGTCTGACGCCGTAGGTAAGACCATCTATAAACCTTCACACCTTCTCCCTCCCAGTAGGGATTAGGATAGTTGCATGGCGTGGCAAATCCACAAACCTAGTCTCATACTGAGTAATGGTCAGTCTACCCTGCTAAGTTGCTCAAACTAACTGCGAAACTCCTCTCTCTGAGTGAATGAAATGAACTTCTCTAAGACAATTGTGAGAAAATAGCTCATGTGAGAGGAGGTGAACCGAATAGCCTGCGCAGTACATACACCTGCCATCACCTCTTGGCAGATTCATGCATCTGAAACACTATGAAATTAACTCTGTCGGACTCCACTATACCCATATTGCACAAAATCTCATGGGGGGGGCCTTAGAAGGTGTACCGCTAAAGTGAGGGGTAAACAACTTGGTGAACCTGTCCAACCTCTTCAGCCCCTCGGCTGACATCGCGGGTCTCTCCCCCGTCTGTGTAGAAATAACATGCTGAATTACTGGTAGAACTGCGAGGGTCTGATACCCGGGAGCCATCTGCTCTGGAGTGTGAGTAGCGGGAATTTGGTCTCCTCCCCCGGCCTGAGAAAAGGCTGGTGTCACAGGAAACACGTCGGCCTAGGCCATACTCTCCGCCAAGCAACTATGCTGACTAAGGAGTCTTGAAGCACTAGGTGGCAATGAACCTCTCAGGAACCTGAGTTGGTCCTATTGGCTCGGTTGGAATAGGGATGTCCTCATCCTGCTCTATTTTAGGATTGACAACAGGTGTCGTTGCGCGTTCTCTGGGCTGGGCTTAGCCCCTACCTCTGGCTCTACCTTGGCCCCGGCCCCTACCCCTGGTAGTGGCTGCAACCTGGAGTTCCGAGTCCTGAGCAGCTACAGAAGTCGTACGTGTCCTCACCATCTATGAGAGAATAAGAGTAGAATGATTCAAACTCAATGATAGAATAAAGTCACACAATAGAGAAATAAAGAAAGTGAAGTTTCCGAAAGCCTTATAACCTCTAGAAGATAAGTACAGACGACTTCGTACTGATCCTCAAGACTCTACTAAGCTTGTTCATGACTCGTGAGACCAGGGCAACCTAGTGCTCTGATACGAACTTGTCACGATCCAAAATCCCAACCAATGGGGGTCATGATGGCGCTTAACACTGCTTGCTAAGCAAACCTAAACACAACAGATAAGATACAAAAAAATAGTAGATTACAACTAACAACAAGATAACTATATAAATTAAGAACAACTCGAAAGGTACATACAATAAGTCTCGAATCAACAACTACGCGAACCATCCCAAGATGTGGAGTCACAAGTACTTGAGCTTCTAAAGTTTACTACATAACTACATACACTATTTTTAAAGAAAATAAAACATTATCCGAATAATAGAAACAGTACAATGGAAAATAAGAAGACGGCTCAAGGCCTACAAATGGCATGTAGCTCTACCTTGAATCACCCCCGGTATCTACTAAGAACCTCTCAGGACTCCACTCGTACTGATATCAGGAACTACACAAGATGTGAAGAAGTGTAGTATGAGTATAACCAACCTAATATACTCAGTAAATGTCGAGCCTAACTCCGACTAGATAGTGACGAGGCTAAGACAAGACACCTACTATAAACCTGTGCAGTTATATATCAAGAAGTAACAAAAATAACATATAAAGAATCAAATATAGAAATGGGATAGGGACGTGAAAAAGGGACAACAAACGGAAATAATAAGCAAAGAATAAGCAAGTAAGAGGGTGTTTGGCTAAGTTTATAAGCTGGTCAAACTAGCTTATAAGCACTTTTCGGCTTATCTACGCGTTTAGTAAAGTTAAAAGTGCTTATAAGTCAAAAATAAGCCATAAGCTGGTCACCCCCAGTTTATGAATTCTTAGCTTATAAGCACTTTAAGTTTGACCAAGATTTTTACTATTTTATCCTTAAAATATTTCTTTTTAGAACAAAACTCCTACATCGATAATCACTGCCTCAAACATTTTTTCAACCTAAACCCCCTGCCTCTTCAAGCCTACAATTCTCATTGACTATTTAAGATAAGTAAATTCTCTATTCCTTTGCATATTTATATCAACGTAATTGTGTATTAATCTTTGAACTGTATGTAATAAATGAACACATATCAAATTTTTGGTGTATTGCTTTCTAAGTGTTGTGGTGATGAAGACAATGTTTGTTTCTCTTCAAATCTTTTGTCCTATTTAGGTTTATTTTTTCCTGAGAAACTTTTGTCAATTTATTATAACTTATGATTATATGCTTATCATAAAATAAATTATATTTATCAAAAAAATTATCTTATTTAAGCACAGTTGTATTTAAAATAAAATGACAAATAGAATATTTTGTATTTGAATCGATCTGGAATCTAACATTTTGAAAAAGTTACGCCCTTATAAGTGTAAACAGTTTTAAGGTTATTTAATTCATTTTAACAGAGAAAGAGCTTATCAACATTTTTTTATCAAATAGTGCAGCAACATATTATCAATTTCAACACTTGTATCCAAACACGTAACTGTTTATTAAATCAGTTTCAACACTTAAAAGTATTTTTCAACCCCTAATGCTTATCAACTACTTCAAATCAGCTAATCGAAACGGTCTCTAAACCTCTTTCCAAAGTAAATAACGAAACCACCAGGTCAAGTTCACATTTCAAGTATCAAGGTAAATCGCAATGAAATTAATAAATTTGCACGGCAACAGTCTTCATGCTTTTATTCTCATCCTCGTATAATAATAATAGTAAAATAAGGGCACGTTATCACCTTCGTACTTTTACTCTCATTCTTAAACATAAAATAAGAAAACAATTGCACGGCAATCCTCTTCGTGTTTTTCACTCTTACTCGCCAAGCAATCAAAATACCAAACAAGGTGGGAAGCATATTCAACTTCAACTTGAACACGACCGAGAATCTTTCAATAATTCGAATTGGGCACAATACTTTGCCGGGCAAAAATGGACCTGTGACCCCCCCCCCCCCCCNGGCCCTTGGCCCCCCCCCCCCCCTTCGTCGGTCTCTAAATATGAGTATACCATATGTAGCACCATAGAAAGCTCTGTTTCTCCATAGAAAGCAGGTCTTCAATCTTTACTCATCTCTTATCATTGTTCTTCCGAATAATAACTATTTCCTTATATGATGTTATATCAATCAAGCACTTACGGCTTTCTTTTAAAACTGTTTTTCTAGGGTTCCATACTTAAAAAGGTCTCGTCTTTTTCCCCCAAGATTCGTCTCTTTTTTACTTTTATTTTAAGTGTAGAAACAAAGGAGTAAAAACTACTACTTCCTTCCAAAATTGTATGGCTTACTTGTTTTTAAACCCATCTTATTTCAATTTTCTAGAATTTTTGATGTTTTAATTGAAGAAAAGAACTTTCAATTTGGGATAATATGATCTAATTTGATTTTACTTAACTGCAGTTTTATGAAACGGGGAATGACCAACGGAAAGCGGAAAACACTCTGTGACTTCTTTCCTGGATCTGGTTCAATTCTTCTTTTCTTTTACTTGATTTATTTGTCTTCCACTGTGATAATGCAAGTGGTATTAACAGGTCATTTGGTTCACATACTAGTTATGCGATATTATGATGCAAGGATCATTATGCTGTGAATTAAAATTAGAAATGATAATTGTTATTATTATTATTAGATGAATAATGAAGGAGTTAGTGTGTGGTGAATGATAATATAGGGAGTACGTACTTTAAGGAGATTTTTGTTTTTAAATACTTGTATCCTGGTATTGCTAATACAAGTTTATTTTTTCACACTCTATCCCTTATGATTTTATGTTGGCACTGTTTTTCATAATCCCTCCAAGTTATTAGTTATTTATTTCGTTTTCCAGATGAACCAAGGAAGGGGAAAGGTCATGAGTGTGGACCAAGAAACGCAATTCTCAGGGATGTGGGCAGTAGTAACTTTGGGGAAGAGCATGTTTTCAAGGAAGAAACAGCTTATCGAGCTATGGCAAGGCTTTTCTGTCAATCTGGTATATCTCCAAAGTCAATAGAAAACGTGTACTTCAAAAACTTTATTGCTTATCTTAATCCACAAACTCGTTTTTTTTCATCTGCCATTCTCTCACGGTATTGCTTGAAATTGTATGAGGAAGAGAAAGCGAGAGTTAAAGAAAATTTGATAAGCTTGAATGGACGGGTTAGCCTCTCAGTTGAGAGGTTAACGTATAACAAGTTCCATGACTTTGGCTACCGGCGTTCCTCAGATTTTGAGGAAAATTGTTTTGATTTCATTTGTTTAAGAGTTCATTTCATTGATGAAGACTGGAAGCTAAGGAGTTGGGTTATTAACGTTAGATCTTTTGGTGCGTATGACGATTACATTGGCGAGACAATTAAGTGTCTTTCGGATTTTGGTATTGAAGATAAAGTATCTGCTGTCACTGTGCATAGCTATCTGGACTTTGATGAGATTATTGAGGTCATTAAAAGTAAACTTCTTGAAAAGAAAAGACTCCAGTTGGATGGACAATTGTTTCGCGTGTCTTGTTGTGCAGACATTTTTAGTTCAATGGTGAAAAAAGCATTTGAGATGATAGAGGACTTAATCAGTAACATTCGACTCATAGTATTTTGGGGCAAATCACTACCAGTTTGGAATGTGACATTTCATAAATTAAAGGAAGCTTTGGAGCTAGAGGCTAAAGGAGAATACTTGAAAGATGATTATAAGGATTATGATATACCTTCACCCCAAGAGTGGGAGAAAGTTAGGGGAGTATGTAAACTTGTAGGACATGTCTATACTGCAGCAGAAGTGCTATTTATGTCAAAACGCCCCACTGCAGGTCTCTACTTCCACAATCTCAATAAGCTTCGATTTAATCTGATGAAAGAGTTTGCGAGTTCAGATGAATTTGTCAGAAATTTAGCCAATATTATGCTGAAAAAGTTTGACAAGTATTGGAAGAATATATATTTGGTGTTGGCTCTAGCTACTATTATGGATCCACGCTACAAAGTGAAGTACTTAGAGTTCTGTTTCTTGAAGTATGAAGATAACGATCATTTACCGCTCACATCTATCTTGGAGGCAATCCGAAGCCTTCTCGATGACTATGTGGTGCACAGGTCCACAATGGAGTATCCTATGAGCGATGACGATTCTGATAGGGGTGAAGATCTCCTTGAACCAACGGAAATTGTTGATGATCCTAGCTTTGGATTTGACTGTTCAGAAGAGTTTAGCAAATTCATCGGAACAACTAGTCATCCACCAAAATCAGAAATTGACTGCTATCTAGAAGAACCTATTGTGCCTTGGACTAAGAACTTTGATGAGTTGAGTTGGTGGAAAGCTGCAAGCCCGAAATATCCTGCCCTATCAAATTTAGCTCGTGATCTTTTGTCAATTCAATTGTCTCTTGTTACAGGCTATGATGCTTATCTTACAGATGTGCGTGAACCTGATAGCCATGTGACTTCCTTGGAGTCAGATTTAGTGAATGCCTTGATGTCTACCAAAAGCTGGTTTGATAAACATCGTCGTAATGCGGTAATCACGGATTCTTCTGTTATCATCCGTTCGTTTTTTTCATTATTTAGTTCTTGCTGATTAAGTGCTAGAAGTGGAGACGGATGACTTAATCATAAAACAGATGTATCAAACCAATTCTCTTTTCTGCTACACGTAGTCTTCTGGCTCACTTTATAATGTGGGGTTTCTTCTTTAAGCTGCAAGCGGATTGAGATTTGAACTTTGTGCAGTTACTACTAGCAGGGTCATTATGGTACATATAATGTCTTATTTATAAAAGAAAAAGAAGGAAGCCATTTCTCAAATTGCAACCAAGCAATAGGCGGAAGATAAAATGTTGAATTAGCTTAGCACTTTTGGTACACATGTTAATGATCCAACTCGGTCCTAGTCGCTAACAGGAAAAGGGGGATGATGATCCATGTGAAGCTCTTTGAATGTCTGTCTCTCTCTTACTTCAGAATTGACTGATGATGTTCAGTCTTTCTATTGAACTAGAAAAGAACTTTGTCGTTGTGAACTCACATCTCATCAGTTTCTTTTTCGACCCAAAAAGTGAAAACAGATTTTGATAACCACACCAAATGAACTTCAGACCTGCTTGTGGTTCAGTGGTCCTCAATGCCTTGTGGGGAAAATTAACCCCAAAGCAAACTTGATTAGCAAAAGACAAGGAATATTACTGGTTGGGTGAGGGTCTCGACGAGCCAGAGGAATAGACGCCGTCTAAGTTGCTCTGGCAAGGCAGTTCAAGCGTTGCACCTGTGTCGACACGACACTAGTACGGGTGTGGGTATGGGATCCGTACCGAATCTGGTCAAATAACTTTGGTTACTTTGACCGCAAGGGACGGAAAAATCGAGATGAGATATAGTTTGATTTCCGAAATCAGAACCAAAATTAGGGTAAGTTTGAAGAAAATAACATACCTTATCTAGGAAATCAATCTTTTACTTATCTACAACTTGAGAATAAAAAGAAATTAACACTTTACAAGCTATACATAAGTATTCCACAAAATTTCTCATAATTTAGATTTTTTTGAATTATTTTTAGCCGGATCCCAGCGCCCGTATTCCTACTAGGATCTGAATCTTAGAATTTACATCTCGAAGGATCCGACCTCTAGATCCGCTCTGTATCGGACACCCGCACCAGTGTCCGAGCAACTTAGGACCCCGATGCTCAAATCAATTATATTTCTGGGTCCTCTATATGGTTTTTGCAGCTACAGAGTTGTTGCTTTTGGTTTGTCACTTCTGACAATTTTATATAGCTGGATTTATGGGTTACCCTTTAACAGAGACAATGAGTGCATAGGTATTCATTCCTTCAACTCGTGATAGATTGATAGTTGACATTGATGAGACTTGTTTGGTATGAAAACAGTATTTTCAGGCTTATAGTTCAGTACTAAGATAGCATGAAACATCCTTTTGTTGGATACAGAATCTAGTCAAAACAGTCTTGAGATTCACTGTCAAAGCCAATAGCTATCTACTCCAGAAAATCTGTCACAACAACAATACTTACAAAGTTTGCGCACACGGACTAACTTCTACTTATTTTGCGACTGAAGTGTGTGAAAGGAGCTCTTAGGCTAGAGGCCGGGACTATCCAATAAGGTATACAGAGTGGCCGTAGCCTAGCCAAACATTATCTTTGAACTGAACATGCCATCACGTAAGAGTAGGCAAGGAAACAATAATTTCATCGGCTAAAATAGAAACTTAAAATTGAAAAGCTCTTCAATAGTTGCTTGGTAGGTTAATCTGACTATCAAGTGACACCAACAGTTGAAATAGCATGTGGGTGTGAAGAGTCTAAGTGTCAAACCTGGGTAATGGCCCTTCTGCCTTGCTGCTTCACATCAAAGGCAGAAGTTGATAGCATATCGCAGGGGTCACCTGTCAATGGACGCTCCTATTCATGATTATTGGTTGTTAACATCTTATTCACGCTTCTTCAGTCTATACCACATTATCCTTAGATGGTATAGCTCAGTAAAATAATGAAGATGTGGATTTAATTCGGCAATGACAAACTTTATCCGCAAGCAGAGACTTGTGTGATTTTGTGCTTGCTTTTATGGAGTTTCACTAGGATCTGTCTGACTGTTAAATTTCTTATATGTATATTTTCCATGCTGAAGGAATGAAAGGTTCACTTTTCTGCTGATATTTGGTACCTCTTGTTCTCCAACTCAAAAGTTTCAATGTTTAACATCGAAAATTAAAGCACAGGTAAAAACATTCTCTTCCTTTTGCGGTGGGAAAGAAGTCATGTTGCTCAAAACTTAGTCGAAACATCACCAGCATCATGTAGTCAAAGCTAGACTTCTACTTCAATTATAATAGCATCGTTCTTCTAGTTGTTGCATTATCTTCTGGTTGATGAATCTCTAATCTAGATGATAACTCAAAGTCTGGCATTTGATGTATTGGAATATGTAACTCAAAGCCTTTCCGTGTTTGCATCATTCTTATTTAGATGTTACATTTGAGGTCTTTGCTAACATCTCTTTTTCTGTTCTCTGTAATTTAACTCTCTTGTATGTTGTACTGACTCAACTTTTGCTTTCATGCAGATGAAAGCTGAGGGCTCCGCAGTGCAGAATAATTGATTTGAGAGGAAGTAATTTTTCTTTTTGTTGGAAGGTTGAGGTTCCAAAAAAGCCTTTATTAGGATAACTTCCAATCTGAAATTTTTGAGGATAATGGGATGTAAAACTATATAGTAGAAATCTACCTAGTCCATTGTGATCCTGCTAGTTCTTAGGTGGAATCTACTTGTTCACCCCAATATTAAACAGCCCAGGAAATCTTTATTTCATCAGATGTTGAGGGAAAAGTAATAACCGGAAAAGAGAATGCTAAATTAGAGTTCGGAACCAAAATAATGTCCTTTTGGACAAAAAGAACATTAATAGGTGGTAAAATAAAAAGTTACAAAAATATATATAACGCACTAATTCTGTGCGCTATACCTTAACGGTAACTTTTGCCGTTAAGGTATAGCGCACAAAATTAGTGTGTTATACCTCTGACTTTCTGACTGCCCAAGTATAGCGAAGGGTTTTTGTGCGCTATACATATAGCGTATTTGTTTTCCGCGCTATACCACTTTTTTTGGCACCACCAATAATAACTGACATAACAATAATTCAAATGCGTATAGCGCACAGAATTTGGGCGTTATACATCAAAAAAAAAAAAAAATCCCCGGCTAGCCATTTTCTATATAAAGAGGTTAGGATTGTAGGAAAAATCATTCAAAAAATATTTTAAGTCTCGTTCAAACGTTGTTAAATTCTCCAGCATTTTTTCATTATGTCTAAAGAGCGTAGAATAAGAGTTTCATTATATTGGGGGGGGGCGAGGTTGTGATGGAGAATAACTCTGTGAGGTACAGTTTACCTGCACAGTGTCATGTTAAATTGCCGCTTACAATGGAGTACGATAAATTGATATCGTTGTTATGCAAAAAAATGAGTGTGAGGAAACGTTCAGTGATACTTCAAGTAACCGGAAGATATCCGTATTCCGTCACTCTGCAAGGGTTGCTTTTTTCTCGGAGTTTAACATCGATGATGATGAAACTTTGAGGGATTTTCTGAGTACTCCGGATGAATGCCGGGAATTTCTTGTAACCACAATGTTGGAGATGTACGTCAAGGTCGAAGATGTTCCCAACAATGAGGTTGCGCGTAGTAGAGATAACCCCCAGTCATCGGGTGGTTATTCTGGAGCAGTTTTTTCCGGACAGGTTCCGGATGAAAGAGTGTTCCTTGATTTAAACTTATCACCACCGGCGAATGAGCAGCGAGAATATAATTTCTCTCCTGCTTTCCATAATTCACAAGACGAGTAGTAAACTTCAATTTTCCTTTGTGTTACGATGTACATTTTTGTTGTATTGAATTTGTTTTAACGGTCATATATTTAACAGGGGGTACCGACCGAATATGAATTTTACAAGTGGTCCATCCGGGAGTCATCACCTAAATCAAAATGTCCATCATGGAATTTCATCATATTACGACTTGTAAGTGAAGTGATATAGTTATATGGAAAGTATTTATTAATTTCAGTAGCTTATTATTTTGTTGGTTGTGCAGTGAAAACAAGCAAGTTGAACCACCCGTACTCATGCAATTGCCCGAAGACGNTTTACATTAATAACTTGCCAAGCATGCCGGATGTGGCAGCTCTCACAAGGGATTTTGATGAAATTCGGACAGCAATGTGGGATGAGTCTAGACCAACTGTGCTTGCAAAGGGCATTTTTTTCCTGATGAAGCGCGCGTAAGCAGGGCTTGTAAAATGCACAACGTAAAAGAGTGTCGTGAGATGCAGGTATGGGAGTCAAGTCCGTTGGTATACAAGGTTGTTTGCCGCAGGTGATTTTGGCCATGTCATTGGATGTTGCGTGCGACCAAGAAGAAGACAGGTTTGTGGAAAGTGGGTAAATACATTCTCACCCACAGATGCGAAATGAACACATTCAAAGGGAATCGCTTCAACTTGGATATTGACTTGATTTCTCTTGTACTTATTCCGCACCTCGAGCGTCCATAAGGTATAAAATCAAAGAGTGCATTACATCAGTCCACCAGGAATATGGCCATACCATTACGAAATAGGAATTTCTCAAGCGCAAACGAGCATTTGAAATTGTCTACGGTAACTGGGATAAGTCATTTGCATCTCTGCCAAAGTACATGGCCGCACTGCA
>ML304336.1:0-51291 GCA_005239505.1 Nicotiana paniculata
GGAATATAGGCGTTAATCTATTGAGAATAGATGAGTAGTGCTTCGGGAGAAGGCTATGAGAGCATTTATCGACTAATTAGCAACCATGAGTTAATTATATGAAAGGGAGAGTTAATTAGAATGCAATACGAGTGGTGAATAGATCACAACCCTGGAATATTTGTCTCTACTGAATACATAACAATAATTTTATCACTTGATNGACACACCCCTAGATCATGTTATCCACATACATTTTAAAAAGTAGAGGTTCGTCCCAATAATAAGACCGACAATCACGAAAGATATTTTCTTTTGAATCGAAGAGAGTTCATAAGGTACAATATTGCTTGCCAAATAATTAGCAATATTAGCCTACGAAGGCGGCTCCTCCATTCCCACTGCTAGTAATTGTTCATTCGAGAATGTCTCTGTTATATCTTCAACTTGTACTTTCTTTTCAGCTCCTTCCAACCTTGAAAGGTGGTCTTCCACTTGGTTCTCTTTTCCTTTCCTATTGTGGATCTCCAAATTGAATTCTTGTAGAAAAAGAACCCAATGGATCAAGCGTGGCTTTGACTACTTCTTGGCTATCAAGTACCCAAGTGCTGCATTGTCAGTATAAACAATCACTTTTGAACCTATCAAATAAGACCTGAATTTGTCGAATGCAAACACCACATCCAATATCTCTTTATTAGTCACGTTATAATTAAGTTGTGCACCGCTTAGTGTTCTGCTTGCATAGTAAATTGGGTGCACCATTTTTTCCTTTCGCTGCCCCAAAACTGCTCCTTTAGCATAGTCACTCACATCACACATGAGCTCAAACGGATGTTCCTAGTCGGGTGCAACGATGATTGGTGCAGTCACCAGTCTCTTCTTCAGCTCGTCAAATGCTCACCTGCAATCCTCATAAAACACATAGGGGTGATCCTTTTCAAGAAGTTTACATAAGGGATTAGCTATTTTAGAGAAATCCTTTATAAATCGCATGTAGAAACTGGCGTGCCCTAGGAAACTTCTTACTGCCTTATCTGAAGTGGGCAGTGGAAACTTCTCAATCATGTCAACCTTAGCATGGTCGACCTTAATACCCTTACTTGACATTCGATGCCCCAAAACTATACCCTTCTTATACTATAAAATGACATTTCTCCCAATTCAGCACAAGATTTGTCTCCACACTCCTTTTCAACACTCTTCTCAAATTGTGAAGACAGCCATCGAATGAATTCCCCATCATTGAGAAATAATCCATAAATAATTCCATAATGTCTTCAACCATATTAGTGAAAATTGCTAACATACACCTCTGGAAAGTGGTCGGTGCATTGCATACGCCAAACGGCATTCTCAGAAAGGCAAAGATTCCATACGGACAAGTAAATGATGTTTTCTCTCTATCCTCAGGGGCTATGGTGATCTGATTGTGCCCCGGATATCCATCCAAAAAGAAAAAGTGAGACCTCCCTGCTAATCTATCCAACATTTGGTCAAAGAACGGCATGGGAAAATGGTCTTTCCGGGTGGTCGTGTTCAGCTTTCTGTAATCCATGCAAATTCACCAACCCGAGAATGTATGAGTGTAGATAAACTCATTATTCTCATTTTTTACAATAGTCATGCCACCTTTCTTCGGAACACATTGGACTGGGATTACCTAGACGCTATTCGAGATAAGAAAAATGATGCACTCATCCAGCCACTTAGTCACTTTCTTCTTCACCACTTCCTTCATGTTTGGGTTCAACCTTCTTTGATGTTCCTTGGAAGGTTTATGCCCCGCTTCCAAGAGAATCTTGTGCAAGCAAAAGGCCGGTTGATACCCTTAATGTCTGCCATGGTCTAACCAAAAGAAGTTTTTCATTCCTGTAACACTTGTAGGAGTTGTTCTACCTGCACAACTAACAAACCAGATGAGATAATAACAGGTAAAATATATTTAGTCCCTAAGAAAGCATACCTAAGGTGAGCTGGAAGTGGTTTCAGGTCCAATTGTGGTGGCTCCTCTATTGACGGCTTCGCAGATGGTGTTTCTCTTTCTTCTAAGTGTAGTTGCTTGATCTGGGGTTCCCTTTTCCATAACCCTTGACCATCGAGATCCATAGCCCACTATGTCAACTCTTCATCATCCTAATTCATCAAGCAAGCTTCTTATGGGTCTATGACATTAAGGGTTTTTCTTCCTCTTGTAGTATCACATCAACTTCCTCCACTAGCGAATAATTTGTAAATTGGATGGGCCTCCTCATAGATTGTTGAACATTGAATATTATTTCTTCATTATTCAACCTCATTTTCAACTCTCTAGTCTCACATTCAATTAATGCTCTCCCAGTGGCTAAGAACGGCCTTCCCAAAATTATGGGTATTTCTTCGTCAACTTAGAAGTCAAGAATAACGAAATCAGCAAAAATACAAACTGCCCCACTTGGAAGAGCACATCATCCAAGATTCTTGTTGGTTTTTTCACTGTGTGATCAGCCAGTTGCAATAACATTGAGGTTGGTCTAGCTCTGCCAATGCCTAACTTTGTGTAGATTGCCAATGGCATCAAGTTAATATTGGCTCCTAAGTCGCACAATTCTTTAGCAAAAGCATAACTTCCGATTGTGCATAGGATAGTGAAACTACCGGGATCAGACACTTTTTGAGCCATATGTCTTGTCACTACCGCACTACAAGTTTTTGTTAGAGTTATAGTAGACAGGTCCTGGAACTCAAATTTTCGAGACATCATATCCTTCATCATTTTCGTATAGCCCTGCATTTCCCTCAAAGCATCCTTCAGCGGAATATTTAATTGAATATATCTAAGTCTTTTCCATGAATTTTCTGTATTGACCATCTTTCTTTAGCTTTGCCAACCTTTGAGGGAATAGTGTTGGAATTAGCTTCTTCCCACTGCTCTGTGTCTTTTACAGATTAGAAGTCTTTTCCACTACTTGTTCTGGAATATGTTCAATTTCCTTCTCATTGCCTTTGTCAACTTGTACTCGTTCAATCACAACCTATGCGAGCTCTGTCGACTCGTTGATCTCGAATGGCGCTGGAGTAAGTGACATTGCGTCTCTATTAGATTAAGCAACTTATTTCTATCTGTCCAAATCCCTTCCATTCCTGAGACTCACTGCCATTAACTGATTCGGGTTCTACTCTTTTGGGTTGATATTTATATATGCAGGCAACGTTCCTTGTGGGTGATTATTCAAAGCCATGGATAGTTGGCCTAACTGAGTTTCAATTCCTTTAATAGCTGAGTCATGTGCGGCTAACTTTTCTTTCATCTTTCCATTTGTCCCAATGATTTGTTGCAGCATGCCCTTGATTTCTATCATATTAATGTCGTCATGTTTGGTCATTTGCTATTGCTGAGGCTGTTGGTACACCAACTGTTGTTGGTGCTATGGTTGTAACCTTGCTGCCTTTGATAGGGTACAACTCGACTTTGTGGTCATGCTCCTCCGAGATTAGTATTGTACTATTGCTGGGTTGGTCTGTATTGCTGATTCGAGGTCCCCACTGTTGTCCACCTTACCTCTGATCCCCAAAATTATTTATGTAATTCATGTCTTCTCAGAAGCCCTGGTTATCATTCTCTCCACTCCACGAGCAAACATATAACTCATTGATGCAAGGAGTGCATAAACCTCCATTTGTTATGTCAACAATATGAACATGTTTTGTGCCCATCTCATCAATTTTCTTTGTCAACAAGCTCATCCGGTTCATGAGAGTGGCTATGTTTTCTGCATTTGTATTGTTTGGGTCAAAAGAAGCAGAATTCACTATTGGAGTGAGTGTTATATCCCTCGTCATCCAGCCTGAATTTAGAGCCATCTTGTCTAGAAGAATCTTACACTCTGTGAATGATTTGCTCAAGAATGCACCCCCGGCTAAACATCTACATTGGACTTAACACTGTCAGCCAAACCCATATAGAATATATGTCCTAGTGTCTGATCCGGGATGCCATGGTGTGGACACTTCACCAACATGCCCTTAAACCTCTCCCAGGTTTCTTGGAAAGTTTCAGTTGTTTTCTGCTTGAACTGCAATATCTCATCAATTTGCCTTGCAGTCTTGTTGGGTGGATAGAACTTGTTTAAGAACTGCTTGACTAGTTCCTCCCAAGTAACAATGGAGTTTATTGGGAGCGAATTCATCCAAGTCTGAGCCTCCCCATTCATTGAGAATGGAAACAGTAACAATATGATTTCTTCAGGTCACATTCGGTTGTCTTTGAGTGACATAAACTGATAGAAAATTCTTCAGGTGTTGTTGTGGGTCTTCAATGTACGACCCCGAGAACAACCCTTTATTCTGCAGCAAGTGCAACATGTTATTGGTAATTTGAAACGTCTTCGCTTGTATCGGAGGAACTGTAATTGTAGTTGCCAAATTAGCAGCAGTTGGTTGCGCCCAATCATATATAGCAGCTTCCCGAACAAGAGATGCTACCACTCCAACGTTTGGGTCAACTTGATCATTTCTATTGTTCCCGTTGACGTTCTCGACGTCACCCATTTCAATTTAGATTTTTTCGTTCTATTTTAGGTGTTTTATCCTTCTTGTTCACCTGATTCAATGTCCTAAATGCTTTCTCAGGATTTGAGAGACCTTCAAATAGTTCACTAGTCCTCAAGGAGCTTCTTGGCATGTACCTGAGGCACAGAAGAATTCAAACGTGAGAATTTCAACGGAAATAATTTTAGTATCACGGAAAATTGATCTAAACTAAAAATCCTGGAAATTATTTTAAGTTGTGACGAATAACACCGTTAGTTGCCCGAAAACGGCGCCAAAATTTGATCAAACTCAACTATGCCTTATAAAAGGACTAAGGGGTCGCTGCAAAAATAATCTAGTTCAAGAGTCCAGAGTCGAATCCCACAGGGAACTAACCTATTTTCTACAACTTTTCAGTATCATCAATGATAAGCTCATACAACTTTTAAAGTTCAAGAATTGATTTATGAATTAACAAAATTACTTAACTATGGAAAAATGACAATAAAAACTATCAATTAGCAAGAATGAGGTTGAATTCAAGGATAAAAGGATCTAAGGTTTACGATTTCCCCAATTGTCGGATTAATTCCTGGCATGTTAGATATAATCTCGCCGAAACACTCTCTAAAGATGATGAGTCCTTATTTACCGCAATTATCTCTCGATCAATTACAATTGTTTAATAGAATTATTCTCTCAAACTACTCTAGCTGACAATTCGTACAACTCATAAATAACATCCCAAAGCTTTGTTATCTCTAATCCCGCTTTTAATTCTAGTAATTAATCTCTTAAATTACTCTAAAGTGGTGTTGTTCAAAATAATTTAATCAAGTGTTCTCTCTCAATAAACACAAGATAAATAGACACGATTAATAAAGGTCCTTTCAATTAACCACAAGAAACACATAGTTGAACAATTAAAGAGTAAAAATGGCTTAATTATATCAAAACGCAATCAAGATTTCATCCAAAAATTGATTCCATCAACCCTACATGACGGTCTTAGCTACTCATAATATTATGTAAAATTACAATATAAAAAGTCATAACCAACAATGGAAATAAGAAGAAGAAGGTGAAAAACTTGTAGAAGAATTCCCCGTCTTGCTCCTTGAGTATTCTTGCCTCCTAAAGTATTGCATAAACCTTCAAAAACGGGTTGAAGTTATGTTTATACCAAATAGGGTTGATGTGGGGCGTCTTTGATCTCCCTTAATTCGAAAAGGACACGCTGAGTGGCTTGCCAGAGTTCGTGCAACACGCGACTTCTAGCATGCTCCCAGTTATTTCTTCTTCTTCTTTGTTCTTTCGCGTGCCAGGTCCAGTACTAACCTCCATACTTCGCTTTTTTTTGTTTATTTCCTAAGCCATTTCGCACCTACTTTCACGCAATGCACCGATTGTGGCACGCTTCCAGCTCTGGAATCTCTATCTTTTTGCATCAAATCATCTAATTCCTGCCAACTTCCATCCAAATTCACTCCTACACATGATAAACACATAGTGAGTATATTTAACGTTGATAAGCATGTGATTTCCCACAACTCACATATAAAATGATATGAAACTTTAATAGAAAATGTGCATTGTTAGTCATTTATCAACAAGTTACATTAGTTCACCAATTGCACTAAGATATGGTACTTCGTGACCAAGAAGCTCTTCATTCTTTTCTGGTTGGAACGGATCCTTATTCACATCAAGTGATCGAACAACCATCGGAGTACTTAACATATGTGCTCCATCTATTTAAAATCATTCAATACCTTTTCCGTGTAGGAGATTGATGAACAAAAATCATGTTTGCCAAATGCTCTATTTGCAAACTGAAACATAAGTCTGTATTTCCGAGATCTTTCATCTCGAATTCTTTCTTTAAATGACCAATTGCATTTTGGATTTCTATAGGAGTCCCAATAAGATTTATGTCATCAACATATACGGAAAATAAAACAAATTAGGATGTTGTTTTCTTTATAGAAACACATGGACAAATGGACTCACTTCTATAACTTTCCTTTGATAAATACTCACTAAGACGGTTATACTATCTTCCTGATTGCTTCAGACCATACAAAAACCTTTGAAATTTGATTAAAAATATTTCCCGTGACTCTGAATTATGTGGGTCAGGCATTTTAAATCCCTTGGAAATTTTCATGTATATCTCATTATCAAGTGAGCCATAAAGGTAGGCGGTAACCATATCCATTAAATCCATGCGAAGCTTTTCATGGATAGAAAAACTAATGAGATAATGGAATGTTATAGCATCCACAACATGAGAATACGTCTCTTCATAATCGATACCGGGCCTTTGTGAAAATACTTGTGCAACAAGGCATGCCTTATATATTTGTACCTCATTTTTCTCATTCCTTTTATGTACAAAGACCCTATTATAGCCAACAAGATTAACACCATTAGGTGTTTGGACTATAGGCCCAAAAACTTTATATTCTGCAAGTGAATTCAACTCTGATTGGATTGCTTCTTGCCATTTTGGCCAATCACGTCTTTGTCAACATTCTCCAATAGATTGAGGTTCAAGATCCTCACTATCTTGCATAATGCTCGGTTCAATATTATATGCACATACATAATCCACCACTATATCCAATTGATTCAAATTCGTCTCAATATCGATTGGGTTTATTGATAGTTCCTTATTTTATTGAGTCACAGGCTCAGTGATTTCCTCATGAATCTCATGATTGGTTAAATCGTGGATTTTATCATGAGACTCTTTTGTAGTGTCATCTTGATCATTTTTTTTTCTATGATTTTGATCCTCATAACCCAATGGTCTGTCACGTTTTAGATGTGCTTTTGACTCATTAGCTGTGACACTAGAAGATTGTCCAACAGGGACATCAAAACAGATTAGAACATTTTCTACAGGGATATGTGATTTTTTTATTCTTTTCAGATCCTTAAATGCGTCTAGCATTTGATTTGCTATTTTCTTTATATGAATAATCTTTGTACCTTTTTTCACAAATAGAGGCACGTCGATCAAGATAAGACAATGATGGATTTTTTCATAAAATTTGCCATTTGGTTTCACCAATTTCTCACCCTAATTTTGGAAAAAGCGTCTCATCGAATCGACAGTCTGTAAATCGAGCAGTGAAAAAATATCCCATTAATGTTTTGAGGTAGTGAATAATGGAGGAACGATTCAAACCCAATACATATTCCTATCCTTCTTTGGGGACCCATTTTGGTATGATATAGCGGTGCTATAGGACATATACTGCATATCCAAAAATTCATAAATGTGATATATTAGGTTCGTGATCCAAGACTAATTACAACGTGGAATATTTATGATAATTTATTGGTCAGAAGCAAACTAGCATTGCTGTATGAAAAATGGCATGACCCCAAACAAAAGTGGGTAACCTCGTTTTCATGAGTAATGGTCTTGCTATCAATTGCAGATGTTTAATTAAAGACTCTGCAAGGCCATTTTGAGTGTGAACATAAGCTACAAGATGTTTCACTTTTATCCCAATTGATAAGCAATAATCATTAAATGTTTGGGGTGAAAACTCAACAACATTATTGAGTCTAATATATTTAATTAGATTATCGGGAAATTGTGCCCTTAATCAGATTATTTGTGCCACTAATTTTGCAAACGCCAGGTTGCGAGATGACAATAGGCACACATGAGACCATATAGAAGACGTATCTATTAAGACCATAAAATATCTAAACAACCCACTAGGTGGGTGAATAGAGATACAATTGTCCCCTTGTATACGTTCTAAAAAGCAGAGGACTCAATCCCAACCTTTGTTGGTGATGGTCTAAAAATTAACTTGCCTTGATAACAAGAAGTGCACGAAAATTCATTATTTAAAAGAATCTTTAAATTCTTTATGGATGCCCATTTGAGTTTCTATAATGCATCTTATCATAATTGATCTATGATGTCCCAATCGATCATGCCAAAGTACAAAAGTATTGGAATCATTAACCTTTTAGTTTACGATAGAATGTGCCACAATTGCACTAATTCTTGTCAAATACAGGTCACAAGACAAAGATGAGAACTTCTAACCCTTCTCTGGCCAGAAACATTCTTGGTAACAATGAGATATTCAAAGTTATTCTCATCTATTGTCTCAATATGATATTTGTTTTGGCGGATATTTTTAAAACTCAACAAGTTCGTCTTGGACTTGGAGGAGAACATTGCATTATCTATGATAAGCATTATTCACCTAGGAAGAGTTATAGTAGCTCTTCCAGAGCCTTCAATTAGATTACTACTACCAGAAATTGTAGTAACATCTGCCTTACACATGCCTAAATGAGAGAAATATTTCTTCTCTTTGAATATTGTATGTGTCGTACATGAATCAATTAAACAAATATTTTTACAATTAAACTTTGATCCAAGCTTGCTTTATGATATATCCATATTTGCTTTCCATAGTTTGACATACAAAAGAAATATACGAATAAACATTAGTATTTTCAGAGAAAAAGGAAAAGAAACAAAGTTTGAATACAATGAATAAACATTAAAAGAATCAAATAATGAAGTGAAATGTTGTCACCCAAACTCAATCGGATGAAGTATTAACTTGCAAATAATATCTAGTAATAGTATTTTCAATATATAATAAGTATATACAAATTTCTTTTCTCAAATGCCTACAAATAGTATGACGTGATGCCCAGTGAAAGAATGATCGCATTAAGTGGATAGCAAATTTTGTATTGTATTTTCTAAATAAAATGGAGAAATATTAATCAAAGGATATCGGACCTCGCAATCACACATTGTTTGGAATGGAAACATTTGGTGCTAAAATTAAATATTTGGCTAATGAAGAGCAAAGAGATAATGTTATGCCATACGCTATCAGAATCTCACATTCCCTATGTTATTCACTAGTTATTATGAATAAGCAAAAATAAAAACTAAACTACTGAACTATCTTTAACCATAGATCCACCACCGATCAAGTAATTTTTTTTTTTGGGGGGTGAGTAATACCATAAAAATTTCTTTTATGGGTACGAACAAGGCAACAACCTTTTCCATGCTTATCAGAATGGGAATGAACCTCATCTACTTCAGGAAATAATGTAGACCTAGTAGGCTGATTATCATGATTTCTCATGAGCAAGTCATTAGTTCGTTCAGCCACAAAGAGAAGAGAAATCAACTCAGAGTACTTCTTGAAACCTTTCTCTCAGTACTGTTATTGCGTGACCATATTGGAGGCATGAAACGTTGTTAACATTTTTTCAAACATATCATAGTCAATGATACTATCTCCATAGAATTTCATTTAGAAGTAATTCTGAACATCGCAGAATTGTATTCAGAAAAAGACTTAAAGTCTTGGAGCCTCAGATGATCTCAATCATATCGTGCTTGTGAAAGTGTGGCCAACTTTAAGTCGTCATATCTTTCTTTTAAGCCATTCTACGAAATAAGTGGATCTTTGACTATGAGATATTCTATTTTCAACACTTCATCAAGATGATGGCTCAAGAAAATCAAGGCCTTAGCACAGTCTTGGGTATATGCTTTATTTTTATCTTTAATGGTGTCTCCAAAACCCATTGCATCTAAATGAATTTCAACATCCAACACCCGTGACATATAGTTCTTTCCCGAAATTTCAAAGACGACAACGAACTTTCTTTTTATAATATCAGTCATAATTAAAAAAAGGAGAAAAATTATACCTTAGTCTTCTCAAAGAGCTTCTTCAGACAGTAGAGTCTCGTGCTGATAACATGTAATAAAACAACAAAGAAGAATATTGCAAAGAAAGAGAGAGAGAATTCTTATTGATTTGCGATGATTTACAAATTGAATAAAACTTCTCTATTTATAGGGATAAAGTGACTTAGTCATAAAATCACAAATCCTAAGATCTCTCTAAAATAGAGACATTCACTTTAAATACAGTCACATTTATAACACCATCTAAGTTAGAAAGTCACCACCTATTTTCTTATTACGACAAAGTTCCGAAGACCTTTAAATTTTAGTGTTTTTGGATAAAGAGCCAGTCAAATTCACTGATTACTTTTTTTAACCAGTATATATAGATAATATATTAATTATTTATACATATGTTATATATTCTTAATTATTTTTAATTTAAGTGGTTAGACGAGTAATTATTTAACTTAATTCTTCTAAATCATTTTTCTGTGCGAAAGGAACTTAAACATCTAGAAATGGTTCGAATCCAAAAAAATTCTTTTAAAAATATGAGAAAAAGCACAGAACTTTTCTGCATTTTTTTATCGTTTTCAATAAAATATTGCGCCGGAAAAGCAACAGTAGACAATACTAATATTGCTTTAGATAAAAAGAAGGCCAATTAAATTTACTTTAGTGACAAAAATATTTAAAACGACCATTCATTATGGTCCCTTAAATTCTGTTTTCCAACATGGTCCCCTAAACATCAATAAGTTCATCAAAAAGATTTTTGGAAATTGTCATTTTTTTTTTCATTAAAAAGACGTTGGTTCTCTATACTATTTTTGCTTGTAAGACTTTTTTTTTTTTTTTCTTCAGTATTTTTATCATAGTTTTTTTTATTTATATATTTTTTAAATTTATTTACAAATTTTTTTTTTGAACGGATGGTCTATCGAAAACACATTATCTATCTCACACCAGATAACGATAACGTTTGCTTACGTCCTACCTTCTTCAGCCCATCTGTAAAATCACAGTAAATATGTTGTTGGTGGTTATTTGTTTCCATTGAGACAGTAAAAGAGGAGCCCCTCAATCTTCCTGCACGTGGATAGATAGCATCATGACTCAAAAGTGTGAACATAGAGATAAGAGATGGTATACGGTATACCAAACAGAACTCGATAAATACCATTGCATTTGCAATGTTGGTAATAACCAATAAAAAAAAAACAGAGAGAATGTTAATAGCATCTTTCCTAATTTGGTATGTACAATGTAGGTGCACTCCTTCAGATAGACAAGGAGACGAATGAAAAAAGACAACTGCCTCAAACCGTGGACTGCACGCCAAACTCTTCCTATCCACAGGAGGGGAGAAATATGGAAAAGAAAAGTAGTGAATTTCTAAGATGGTAACGATCCGGCCGGTCGTTTCGAGAGTTGTAGCTTCGTATCTTTATTTCTGCTCATTTTTGTACTTCACTGCTGTTTTATGACTTATCGGGTTAGTTGGTTCGGGTCCGGAGAGAATTCAGAGTGAGTTAAGACACTTAGTCTCTTATTGAAAGCTTAAGTTGGAAAAGTTGACCGGATGTTGACTTATGTATAAACGACCTTGGATTTGAATTTTGATGACTCTGTTAGCTCCGTTTGGTGATTCTGGACTAAGAAGTACGTCCGTATTGTGATTTAGAGGTCCGTAGTAGAATTAGGCTTGAAATGGCGAAATTTGGAATTTGGAAAGTTTGACCGGGAGTAGGTTTGTGGTGTCATTTGTGACTTGTGTGCAAAATTTAAGGTCAATCAGACGTGATTTGATAGGTTACAGTGTCGTTTGTAGAATTGAGAATTTCAAAGTTCATTAGGCTTGAATCCGTGTGTAATTCGTGTTTTTGATGTTGTTTGAGGAGATTTGAGAGTTCAACTAAGTTCGTATTAGGATATAAGACTTGTTGGTATGTTTGATTGAGGTCCCGGGTGCCTCGGGTGAGTTTCGGGTGGTTAACGGATCATTTTTGGACTTAGCTTGATAGTTGAAGACTGCTGGTGTGTTTCTTCTGGTTTCTTCTTACGCGTTCGCAAGAAGGGTCCCGCGTTCGCGAAGGGTGTCTGTCAGCTGAGGAATTTTGTTCTTCGCGTTCGCGAAGAAGAGGACGCGAATGCGAAGGTGTGGATTGAGAGTGCATCGCGAATGCGCTAGAGGTGTCGCGTTCGCGAAGAGGAGTTGAGGCAGTTGGGGAGTCCAACTGTTTGGTCTATGCATTCACGAAAGGGTGGTCGTGTTCGAAAAGTAAGGGTCAACAAAGCACCGCATTCGCGGTTTGTTGGACGCATTTGCGAAGAAGGTTCTTGGGTGGCAGATATAATTGTGTTGCGCAACGCGAGGGTGAGGCCGCATTTGCGATGAAGGCATCACTGGGAAGATTCAAAAGTTTCAAAACGAGTGTTTCGAGTTCACATAATAAAATTAAATTGGGAGCTCAATAGAAGGCAATTTTTGGAGAGATTCTTGCGTGGGTATTTGAGGTAAGTGATTCCTATCTAATTTTGGTCAAATTCCATGATTATGCCTTTAAATCCATTATCTAATTTGTGATTTGAGGTGAAAAAAATAGGGGAAAATGAGGAAGAGTTCTTGAGTTGAATTTTTGAGGTTTTGAATGAGATATTTTTATCGGATTTGAGTAAATTTAGTATGGTTAGACTCGTGAGTGAATGGGCTTTCGGGTTTTATGACTTTGATCGAATTTCGGGACGTGGTCCCGGGGCTGGGTTTGAGCTGATTTCGACTTTTTGGCTATAATTTAGTATTTTTCTTGTGGAATTGATGCATTTAGCCTATATTAATTGTATTGTACTGCTTGTGGCAAGATTGGGGACGTTTGGAGACCGATTTGAGAGGCAAAGCATTTTGGAGTAGATTTTTGCCCGCATTGAGGTAAGTAACACTTTCAAACATGGTTCTAAGGATTCGAAACACCGAATTATGTATGATGTGATTGGTATTGAGGTGACGCACATGCCAAGTGACAGGCGTGCGGGCGTGCACCGTGAGAATTGTGACATGGTCGATTCCATGGCACTGTATAGTAGTTCTATCTTGTTGATATCTGTGTTTTTATGATGTGATAAAATAATTGAGATGTTGATCATGCTAGATATCATGTTTAGGCTTTATGCCAGTATTGTTGGGACCCATAGTGGTCGTTTCTTGCTGTCATCTTACTTATTTCATTGATATTTCGTACTCAATTATATTCATGCATTTCATAACATATCTTAGTCTCTATGGCTATTTATTGATACATCATATCATTATTTTCGGGCTAGTTTCATGACATTTTAAGACCGTGAGTGAGATGGGAGAGATTGATGAGTGAGTGAGGCCGAGAGCCTGACTATGAGTGACAGTTATGGGATCGGGCTGCATGTTGCAACGGTTATACTGATTTATGATAGTGCTTGGGCTGAAGGAGCCCTTCCGGAGTCTGCATACACTCCCACTGAGCGCTACTGATATTATTGAGGGATGGATCTTCCTTAGGCACGGATCTTATCCGAAACACTATATATACGTGGAGATGGATCTTCTCCACAGGCTGGATTGGCCCTACTCGGTACTGGGTGACTGTTGGTCAGTGATGTATATATTTTGAGATGGATCTTCCCTGGGTTGTTTGGGCCATATACAGTACCGAGTGATTAAGCATTTGAGAGCGTGAGCACATGAGGTTGTCGGCATGGTGCATCAAATACAACATGTGCATTGAATGTAGAAGTAGAGGAATTTTATGCTTCATATTGCATATTTGATCTATTTTACTGTTGGAGTTATCTATTGAACTTGAAAGCATGCCCATATTTCTGAACTGTTATTTCTATGTTATACTCTGTTGGTTGAGTTCGTCACTACCTAGGAGCGGGTTGAGAGGGAGGCCAAGAGTTCTCGTGGACAGGGTGGATTTAGTGGTGTTAATTTTGGGGGTCAGTTCTACCACGGAAGGGTCGTCCTTACAAGCGTGCTCAAATGGCTCGCCCAGTTCACCGTGGTGCATCATCTGGCCATGGTTCACACAGTTCTCAGTAGGATCACTCATCTCTCAGTGCCCTTCCAGCTCAGAGTTCGTGTCATGCACCATCAGCTTAGGGTTCATCTATGCCGGGTCATTCTAGCAGTTATCTCGATGCTCGAGGCTCCCTTCATTCCCCACCACCATTCGCAGGGAGGGGATGTTTTAGGTGTGGAGATATGGGTCACATCAAGAGGTATTGTCCCCGCCTTTTGGGAGGTCCAGCTAAGTAGAGGAGTTAGCCTATGTTTTCAGCACCCATTATTTCACCCGCACCCATCTAGCTCGGGGTGGAGCTCAGTCAGCTAGGGTTCGCCCTAGAGGGGCAGGCCGATCAGGTCCCGGCCAGGCCCGATTCTATTCTCTTCCCGCTAGACTAGATGCCATTACTTTGGATGCGGTGATCATAGGTATTGTCTCAATTTTCCACAGGAATGCCTCTGAATTATTTGACCCTGGTTCCACTTATTAATATGTGTCCTTGTATTTTTCTCATTATCTGGATATGCCCTGTGAGCCTCTAGTTTCATGTGTCCATGTATCTACGCCAGTGGGCGATACTATTGTAATGGACCGTGTATACTAGTCATGTGTAGTGACTGTTTAGGAATTAGAGACGAGAGTGGACCTCTTGTTGCTTAGTATGGTTGATTTCGATGTGTTCTTGGGTATGGATTGGTTGTCTCCATGCCATGTTGTACTAGATTGTCACGCCAAGACCGTGATGTTGGCGATGCCGGGGTTGCCATGAATTGACTAGTGAGGTTCTCTAGACTATGTTCCCAGTAGAGTGATTTCACACTTGAAGGCTTAGCGGATGGTTGAGAAGGGTTGTCTATCTTATTTGGCCTTTGTGAGGGATGTTAGTGTAGAGACCCCTACTATTGATTCTATCCGGTGGTGCGATATTTTCTGGATGTGTCTCATGTAGACCTATCGGGCATGCCGCCTGACGGGGATATTGGCTTTGGTATTGACTTGGTGTCGTCACTCAGTCCATTTGTATTCCACCATATCGTATGGCACCAGATGAGTTAAAGGAATTGAAGGAGCATCTTCAGGAACTTCTTGATAAGGAATTGCACCAGTTCCATTTGTGAAGAAGAAGGACAATATTATGATAATGTGCATTGATTATAGGCAGTTGAACAAAGTCACAATCAAGAACAAGTATCCTTTGCCGCATATTGATGATCTGTTTGACAATCTTCAGGGAGCGAGGTGTTCTCCAAGATTGATTTGAGGTCAGGGTATCACTAGTTGAAGATTCGGGACTCGGATATTTTTAATAAAGCTTTCAGGACCCATTATGGCCATTATGAGTTCCTTGTGATGTATTTTGGGCTGACCAAACCCCCAGCAGTGTTCATGCATCTAATGAACAGTGTATTTCAGCCTTATCTTGACTTGTTTGTTATTATATTCATTGATGATATCCTAATGTACTCTCGTAGCCAGGAGGAGCATGCCCAGCATCTGAGGATTGTGTTGCAGCGGTTGAGGAGAAACTTTATGCAAAGTTCTCCAAGTGTGAGTTTTGGCTCACTTCAATGGCGTTCTTGGGGCACGTGATGTCCAGTGAGGGTATTAAGATTCAAATCTTTCTTGGGTTAGCTAGTTATTAATGTTGTTTTGTGGAGGGTTTCTCATCTATTTAATCTCTCTTGACCAGATTGACCCAAAAGGATGCCCCTTTCAGGTGGTCAGATGAGTGCAAGGAGAGCTTTCGGAAGCTCAAGACTGCTTTGATTACAGCTCCAGCTCTAGTTCTACCACCAGCTTCTGGCTCTTATACAATGTATTGTGATGTTTCTCGGATCGGTATTAGGTGTGTTTTGATGCAGTAGGGTAGAGTGATTTCTCCGGCTTCGCACCAGTTGAATCCCCATCAAAAGAACTACCTTGTTCATGATTTAGAGTTGGCTGCCATTGTTCATGCGTTCAAGATTTGGAGGCACTATCTCTATGGTGTGTCTTATGAGGTATTTACGGATCATCGGAGCCTCCAGCACTTGTTCAAATAGAAATATCTCAATTTAAGATAGCACAGGTGGTTGGAGCTGCTAAAGGACTATGACATCATTATTTTATATCATCCAGTGAAGCTCAATATGGTGGCCTATGCTTTGAGTAAGAAGGCGGTGAGTATGGGTAGTCTTGCTTTTCTTCTCGTTGGAGGGAGACCTCTTGCAGTTGATGTTCAGGCTTTGGCCTACCGGTTCATGAGATTGGATATTTTGGATCCCAGTCGGGTTCTCGCTTGTGTGGTTTCTCGATCTTCCTCATTGGATCGCATCAGAAAGTGCCAGTATGATGATCTTTACTTGCTTGTCCTTAAGGATATGGTTCAGCACAATGATGCCAGGGATGTGACTATTGGGGATGATGGGGTATTGAGGATGCAAGGTCGGATTTCTGTGCCTAATGTGGATGGTTTATGTGAGTTGATTCTTGAAGAGTCCCACAGTTCATGGTATTTCATTCATCGGGGTTCCATAAAGATGTATTAGGACTTGAGGAAGCACTATTGGTGGAGGAAGATGAAGAAGGAATAGTAGGGTTTGTAGCTCGGTGCCTTATCTGTCAGCAAATGAAGTATGAGCATCAAAGATCGGGTGGCTTACTTCAGAGGATAGAGATTCTAGAGTGGAAGTGGGAGCGGATCACCATGGATTTCGTAGTTGGGCTCCCATGGACTTCGAGCAAGTTCGATACTATATGGATGATTGTGGATCAGCTGACCAAGTCCGCGCACTTCATTCCGGTGGGCACTACTTATTATTCAGAGCGGCTGATTGAGATTTACATCAGAGAGATTGTCCTCCTTCACGATGTGCTGGTTTCCATCATTTCAGATAGAGGCAGGCAGTTCACAATGCAGTTTTGGAGAGTCGTGCAATGAGAGTTGGGCACTCAGGTGGAGTTGAGTACAACATTTCACCCTCAGACGGGCAGGCATTCCGAGTGCACTATTCACATATTGGAGGATATGCTACATGCGTGTATCATTGATTTTGGGGGTTCATGGGACCAGTTTCTGCCACTCGCGGAGTTTGCTTACAACAACACTTATCAGTCGAGCATCCAGATGGCCCCGTATGAGGCTTTGTATGGGAGGTGATGTAGATATCCGGTGGGTTGGTTTGAGCCCGGTGAGGCTAGGCTTTTAGGTACAAACTTGGTTCAGGATGCATTAGACAAGGTTAAATTGATTCAGGAGCGGCTTCGCACAGCCCAGTCTAGACAGAAGAGCTATGTTGACAGGAAGGTCTGTGATGTGTCTTACATGGTTGGGGAGAAGGTTCTGCTGAAGGTTTCACCCATGAAGGGTGTTATGCGGTTCGGGAAGAGGGCAAGTTGAGCCCTCGGTTCATTGGGTCGTTTGAGGTACTTCAGAGGATTGGGGAGGTGGCTTACAAGCTTTCCTTGCCACCTAGCTTGTCGAGTGTGCATCCAGTATTTCATGTTTCTATGCTCCGAAAGTATGTTGGCGACTCGTCTCATTTTTTGGATTTCAGCACGGTTCAGTTGGATGGTGATTTGAATTATGATGTGGAGCCGGTGGCTATTCTGGGTCGGCACGTCCGGAAGTTGAGGTCGAAGGATATAGGTTCAGTAAAGGTGCAGTGGAGAGGTCAGCCGGTTGAGGAGGATACTTGGGAGATCGAACGGGAGATGCGGAGCAGATACCCATACCTATTTGAGACTCACTGTATGTTTCTAGACCCTTTCGAGGACGAACATTTGTTGAAGAGGGGGAAGATGTGATGACCCGGCTGGTCGTTTCAAGATTTATAGCCATGTTCCCCCTTTTCTACTCATTTTTGTACTTCACTATTATTTTATGACTTATCGGGTTAGTTGGTTCGGGTCCGGAGATAATTAAGAGTGAGTTGAGACATTTAGTCTCATAATTGAAAGCTTAAGTTAAAAAAATTGACAGGATGTCAACATATGTTAAACGACCTCGGATTTGAATTTTGATGATTTCGTTAGCTTCATTGGGTGATTCTGGACTTAGGAGCGTGTCTGGATTGCGATTTGGAGGTCCATAGTAGAATTAGGCTTGAAATGGCAAAAGTTAGAATTTTGGAAAGTTTGACCGAGAGTGGACTTTTTGATATCGGGGTCGGATTGGATTTTCGAAAGTTGCAGTAGGTTTGTGGTGTCATTTTTGACTTGTGTGAAAAATTTGAGGTCAATCCGACATGATTTAATAGGTTCCGCCATCGTTTGTAGAATTTGGGAATTTCAAAGTTCATTAGGCTTGAATCTGGGTGTAATTTGTGTTTTTGATGTAGTTTGAGGTGATTTGAGGGTTAAACTAAATCTGTATCGGGATATAAGACTTGTTGGTATGTTTAGTTGAGGTCTCGGGGGCCTCGGCTGAGTTTCGGGTGGTTAATGGATCATTTTTGGACTTAGCTTGATAGCTGAAGACTGCAAGTGTGTTTCTTCTGGTTTCTCTTATGCGCTCGCAAAGGGTTTCTGTGAGCTGAGAAATTTCGTTCTTCGCGTTCGCAAAGAAGAGGACGCTAACACGAAAGTGTGAACTGAGAGTGCATCGCGAATGCGGGAGAGGTGTCGTGTTTGGGAAGAGGAGTTGAGGCAGCTGGGGACCCCGGCCTTTTGGTCTATGCATTCGCAGAAGGCTGGTCGCACTCGTGAAGTGAGGGGCCAGCGAAGCACTGCGTTCGCGGTTGGTTAGACGCGTTCATGAAGAAGATTTTTCGGAGGCAGATTTAATTGTGCTACGCGAACGTCAAGGTGAGTCCGCGTTCGCGATGAAGGCATCACTGAGAAAATTTAAAAGTTTCAAAATGAGGGTTTCGAGTTCATATCATAAAATTGAAGTGGGAGCTCGGTAGAAGGCGATTTTTGGAGAGATTCTTGCGTGGGTGTTTGGGGTAAGTGCTTCATATCTAATTTTTGTCAAATTCCATGATTATGCCTTTAATTCTATCATCTAATTTGTGATTTGGGGTGAAAATTTGGGGGAAATGAGGAAGAGTTCTTGAGTTGAATTTTTCAGGTTTTGAACGAGATTTTATTATCGGATTTGAGTAAAATTTGTACGGTTAGATTTGTGAGTGAATTTGTTAACCCGTGCTTTGTGACTTTTGTCGAATTTCGAAACATGGGCCCGAGGACCGGGTTTGAGCCGATTTCGGATCTTGTGGTATGATTTAGTATTTTTCTTGTGGAATTGATCCCTTTAGCCTCTATTAATTGTATTGTGCTGCTTCTGGCTAGATTAGGGACGTTTGGAGGCTGATTTGAGAGGCAAAGTCATTTTGGAGTAGAGTCCCGAATTGAGGTAAGTAACACTTTCAAACTTGGTTTTGAGAGTCCGAAACCCCGTAGTTTGTATGATGTGATTGGTATTGAGGTGACGCACATGCCAAGTGACGGGCGTGCGGGCGTGCACCATGAGAACTGTGACCTGGTCTATTCCATGGCATTGTATAGTAGTTCTATCTTGTTGATATACGTGTTTTCATCATGTAATAAAATAGTTGAGCTGTCAACCATGCTAGATATCATGTTTAGGCTTTATGTCAGTACTGTTGGGACCCATAGTGGTCGTTTCTTGCTGTCATCTTACTTATTTCATTGATATTTTGTACTCAGTCATATTCATGCATTTCATATCATATCTTAGTCTCTATGGTTATTTATTGATACATCATATCATTTTTTTCGGGCTAGTTTCATGACATTTTAAGCCTGTGAGTGAGACTGGAGAGATTGATGAGTGAGTGAGGCTGAGAGCCTGATTATGAGTGACAATTATGGGATCGGGCTGCATGCTGCAACGGTTATACTGATTTATGATAACGCTTGGGATGAAGGAGCCCTTCCGTAGTCTGTATAAACCCCCAGTGAGCGCGATTGATATTATTGAGGGATGAATCTTCCTTAGACATGGATCTTGTCCGAAGCACTATATATACCTAGAGATGGATCTTATCCATGGGCTGGATTGGCCCTACTCGGTACTGGGTGACTGTTGGTCAGTGATGTATATATTTTGGGATGGATCTTCCCTGGGCCATATACAGTACCGAGTGATTGAGCCTTTGAGAGCGTGAGAACATGAGGCTGTCGGCATGGTGCATCACATAGAGCATGTGCATTGACATGTAGAAGTAGAGGAGTTTTATGCTTCATATCGTTCAAATTTGATATTTCTTATTATTGGAGTTATCTATTGAACTTGAAAGCATGCCTACATTTTTGCACTGTTATTTTTATATTATACTGTGTTGGTTGAGTTCGTCACTACCTTTCAGTCCAAAGGTTGAATTTTTTACTTACTAAGTTGGTTGTACTCACATTACACCCTCCACCTCGTGTGCAGATCCAGGTACTTTCGGTCACGACGGCTGCTGATTGAAGATTCAAGATCCCGAAGACTATCGAGGTAGCTGCATGGCATTCGCAGGTCTTGACTCTCCTTCATTATCTTTATCTGTATTTCAGTTCTTACTGTTTAGACATTGTAGTAGACTGTATTCTGGCATAGATGCTCATGTACTCGGTGACACCCCGATTTTGGGATAGATTGTATTGTGTTGTGGGTTTATTTCTTTTTCAAAAAGGTTTTTCTTAAATATTAGTTGCTTATGTTTATAATTTCAAAGATTTTACTGTGTTAAGATAGTTGAGTAGTGGCTTTCCTACTTCCACAATAGGCGATGTCACGACAGTTGGGTTTTGGGTCGTGACACAGATGTACTTCAACTTGGTGTAGGTAAAGTTTGGGCAAACCCGAAATTCGAATTTTTTGATTTTATGGTTTGGATTTTCGAATTACGGATTGGATTTTAGGTTTATTTTTAAATTTGGATTGGATACTTAATTTGGTTCTTCTGAATTTTGGATATCCGAAAATTCAAAATTTTGTACTTTATATTTAGTTCATTATTCATATGTCAATAATAAGAAGTTCAAGTACCCTACTCATTAGATATTATCTGATATATTCAATATTAATCGCAAATTTATTGTCGCTATACTTTCTATTTGGACATGGTTTTACTATTGCTACTTCTTATTGGCCGTATTAATGTCTCTAATATATTTCCTTGATAATAATTTCATTACTTGAACATTTTATTTGGATGATTGCGATGAGAATGAACTTTTCAGGCAATTTAACATGATCAGTACTTCATTTGGATATTCATTTTTGTAAAAAAAAGATACATCTCAACTTATAAGCTCAAAATCAAAAATCTAAAATATCCAAACCGATTAATCTGAAACTGAATTTAATAAAATCGATCCAACCCGAGCTTATTTGGATTGTTTTTGGATTGTCATTTTCTCAATCCAAAAATCGAAAATCCAAACTAAAATTTTCATATCCAATCTGAACTGCCTGAACGCCCGCCCCTAACTTCAACCTCTCACATCATCAGTTTCTCTTTGCTTCAAAGGATAATTGTTCTATTTCCTCCTATGTTAAGAAAAAATGGCATCCATTTCAACTTCGGGAATATTTAAACTTAAATTTTTTATCCTTGATAATAAAGTTTTATAGCTGACACAAATATTATACTTCATCCTCATTTATGTGATGCATTTTTTTAGTCTATCCCAAGAAGGCTGATACCTTTAGATATTTAACAATAATTTTAATTATAAACTTCTCATTTCAAAAGTATCTTTTTTCTTAAACTCCATATTTAGTCAAAGTGTATCATATAAATTAAAATGAAGGAATTAGCATGTTTAATAGCACAAGTTTTAAAATTCTTATAGCCACACAAATATTAACACATTAAGAAAACATATTTAAAAGTAATTTATATTTTCTTAACCGACATACTCAGTCAAATTATGCTATATAAATTGAAACATTAGGAAATACGTTAAGTTATTATTTACCCTTAAAATGGTACAGTTGAATTTATAATATGATTTATAGACAAGCGAATCAATTTGATTCCAAAATGATAAATAAATTAAATAAAACGCGAGACTTAACGTTGAAATAGAGATAAGATAACAAATAGCTTAGTTCCAGGAGCTGGGCTTCCAAAGACAGCAATAAGAATACTGATAGACAGAAAATAAAGTATTATTGATATTAGAGTAATGTGTAGCATAGGTTCCTCAGAATTTTCGTGCCTTACAATGGCTCTTGAAGTCACTATTTATAGCTACACCTAGGGACCTCCTCTTAAATGGCAATTATGGGGGTCATTGATGAATATATAACGGCAGGTTGTGAATGCCAAAATTTTCTATAACGGACTGTGTATTTAATACTGAGGAATATTCTTCATTGAAATCCATCGGGTGGCAAATATTTGTTTTGTCCTTGTTAACAATGTTCCCTTCGCGGTCTGTCCGGTGCCAACTGAAGTTGCTGTCCTTGGTCTTGGCTTCCACTTGCTTCATCCTCCGCTTGTCTCCGATTTCACGTGTCATTCTATTATTCGAGTATCTAATATGAACCGATTTTACCCTATGTAGATAGCCCCCTGCTTTCCGGTGGTACATCTTTGTGTCACCGGGAAGTTGGTGAAGATTCCTTTCTTGGCAGGAAATTTTTTTCCTGATCCCCTCTGAAAAATTTCTGACGCTTTATTAGACGCACGTCTCTATGCATTTTATACCCTGAACACGTGTCTCTCCATGATTTAGTAATATTTTTGTCGGTTCTCGAAGTAAGCATCACCACGATTTTAGCCGCCTATTTCTTTACTTATACGCCCCATTCTTCTTATTTTACACTTGACCGCTCTATAAACTCTCTTAACTTCTTTGCATTCAACTCTTTCTTTCCTTGATTCTTCTTCAATCTTCTTCTTCAGTGAACTCTTATTAGCGTCTGGTGATCATGGCTTCTTCTTCCAAGAACTCAGGTTCTCTCAAAAACAAAGAAAACAATGTTGATGTTGACCCCTTTACGGTGAGCACCGTCATTCCCATAGGACTCAACACAACCAAGGACTTCGAAAAGAACTTTCCTTCTATAATTTCTCGCACATGGGCTATTAGCGTATGCCCTTCTTCCATCCGTCATTCCAGCATTCCTGCTGTGAAAGAGGATTTTGACTGTCATGATCTGAACATCATCGCTCCCAACTGGTGGACCACGTAACCTTCCTCAGGAAGGGCTTCATGTACATTTACACGTACCCATTCACTTTGGGAGCATTCTCTCTGAGCGGGAGAATTGACCCCGTGATATTGGAGTTGTTCCACAAATACCATATTTGTTTGGCACAGGTGGGCCCTTCAATGTGGCGACTGTTAGCCTGTCTATGGCGGTTGTGCCAGGAAACGAAGGAAGAGCTCACTTTATCTCGTATGATGGATCTCTACTTTACCAAGATTTTCCATGGGTTAGTAGTAAGTTTTAGAAAACGTGTCCACCTTGCTGCTCACCAGCATGGATGACGACAACGATCATGGATGGATGAAGCGATTTTTTGTTGTTGCCACCAGGGATATCATCCCGCCTGCAACTACATCTTTCTCTGAGTCCTGGACTCGTACACGTAAGTTCAAAATTTATCTTTTCTCTAGAAAAAGGTTTTTTTATGTTGTTACTGACCCTTCTCTTTTCATTATTTCAGCAACTCGGTGGACACCATAAATGGTTGAAGGCTTGGACCAGTGGGTTCAAAAAATTATGGACGTCACCACGCAGGAGACACGCCAGTAGAAAGAACTAGCCCCAAAATACAAGAAGAAGGCCAAAAGATCATGGTAAGTTGATTCGTGAAACTGATCTTGTCTTCATCTTATTTTTATTTTGTATAAGAAAATTGGTTCACTTCTTTTTTCATTGAATTCAGGTCTTCCACAGGGCTCTATTACCATCCACAATGGGGATGTTTTGGCTGATCCCACAGAGGTTGCGAGGTTGCTGAAAGAGGCCCTCATTCGAACAGGCGTCATCGGGTCCGCTTCAGGTGCGAGTGTTTCCTCTTAGAGTCCTTGGCCGGAGAGCAAGAAATCAAAAAGGCGGCGCTCCTCCTCGGCCGAGGGCAAAAATAAAAAGGTGAAAAAAGTCGTGCCCAAGCCAGCTACAGCCACTGTGGTGATTGATAATGATGGGGAAGGTAGTGATGAATGGGCTTCCCTACAAAGGAGACGATGACCTTCGTCAGCTCAATAGAATGCTCAATTAAAAGAGATTATAACCCTAACCAAGGACAATGCCCAAGCGCTTTGGGGAGAATATGACTTAGTGGAGAATATCAATTCTCCCTTTGCAGTCCCAGTTGTTGCTCCTGTTACTATGAGGCTGAGTACCAAGCTTCTTCCATCTTCGGTTGGTGAGCAACCTATAACCAGCGGTACCTTTGACGCATCTACTTCTCTACCCACAACACCAAGAACTTTTGCTACATCACCCCGGTCATACCTTCATCACCAATAACTGCTACATCATCTCCCTCTCGGTCTCTATTGAGTGTCATCTGCTTTCTTGGCCGGTGGAACCCGCCAATTACCTGAAGCTGCTGGATTCAGAGAACACTACTGGAAACTAGGCCTATGGCAACGGATATTTTTGCGACGGTTTAGAAACCGTTACTATAGATGGGTTATTGCAACGGTTATAACCGTTGCAATAAGATGTTGATGCTACGGGCAATCTTTGGCTATAAAAGCGTTGCATTTGGGTGGAAACCGTTCCTATAGGTGTTTTATTTTGCAACGTTTATGTGAACCGTTCCAATACATATATCTATTGCAACGAATCTTGGAAAAAAATTCAATGGGAACGATTATTAGTTCCCTCCTAATTATTCCCTCCCCCCTCCCCCCCACCCAATGTTCGTGAAACACGCAAATCCCCTCTTGTTTTACATTCTATTATTTTTTCTTTTCTTAATTAGTATTTCTAACGTAACAACATTAATTAACTTTTTATTAAAAAGTTAGGCAAATTAACAAAATCAAAACCCTCCATTCTCTCGGCAAACATACATACCCAAAAGGCCAAAATCTCTCCCGAACTTTTCGATCTCAAAAGGCAAAGAGAAAGCTGCCAGTTTGTTTCCGTCTCTTCCATCGTCTTTGACACCGTAGCCCGTCAGCCTCCACCATTAATACCACAAACAGCCACCTTCGATCATCTCTTGAAATGGTCCAAAAATTTTAAGGTTTTTTCTTGACTAATCTCGACTAACATAGCGGGCATCTTCGATTTCTCATAGAGCCTAATTCTAGGTTTTTTCTTGACTCTCATGATTTTTTTTATTTTTCTTGCTCTTTTGTTACCCATTTCTAAATTTTTCAATAGTTGTACCCTAACTCGCAGATCCAATTCCTCGCTGAAATTGCCCCTGGTGGATGTGGGAGAAACCACCGATGTACGGTTATTTATTTATTTTTATTTATATATTTGGGATAAAAACATTCGCTGGTTGTTTTTTGAATGAAGATTTCAGTTTTAATGTTCCTTGTTACCTGATTCTTAGATTTTTAATTTTATTATTTTTTTTGAGATTATTTGAGCGATCCTCATCATAATTGGAAATGTTGTGATTTCATGTCTGTATCTTGTGGGGATAGTAAGTTTTACCATACTAGATACTTTTGTCTGTGGCCGCCCTGTGTAGAAATTGAAGATACATAATTGTATGGAAATCACTTCTTTTATGCACTTCCTAGCTAGTTATAGTTTTTCTAAGAAAAACGTAACAATCGCTGTGACTTTTTGGGATATTTAATTCTAATGATTCTTAATTAAAAAAGTTAAAATTCTACTTTCTGAGAGAAACGTGATGTTTAATTCATTAAACAGAAGTTCGTGGATAGTGGTGAGCACATAAATATTTAGAGCAATAATGATAGAACTTACAATTTTTTATTCATAGTCAAATAAGACCTCGGTTAAGTAACTGGGAGCCAATACAAAGACAAAAAGCTTTCTCAAATGGGAATATCATTCTAGACACACTAAGAACATTAATGCTAATTTGCATACAAGCATATCTTAACTTCTATTTTCAATTTTGCACTTCCTAACTAGCTTGGGATTGAGATTTAGTTGTTCTTTTATATTTGACACTTATTAATTGAAAAAATAACCTACAATCAGGTATTTTGGTATTTGATTTTTTGGTACTATATTTTGCCACATTATTTGGATTGTGAGTGCTTATGAATAGTTTCAATTTGTGAATTATATAAATTTTAGTATATTATAATTTATTGTATAGTAAATATTTGTAAATAAACAGGTGTATATCATTGTTGCAATTAAGTTGTTGCAGTAGGTCACCAAAGCCGTTGCAATAGGCCATTAAATATGTTTTAGAAGACAATGTAAGCCGTTGCAATAGGTCATGCAAACCGTTCTAATATGATATGTAAATCGTTGCACTAGGTTATTCAAACTGATCCAATAGCTATTGCTCGACTATAAGAAACGGTAGAAATAGAGAAAAACCGTTATAATAGCATTACAAAACCGTAGCAAAATCTTTAATCAGTCGTTGCAATAGCTTATATGACTGTTGCATTACATATATGGTAACGGTTTTAAACCGTTACAATAGAGCAAAAATATTCGTTGCCTCGGAGAGATAAATAACTGTTGCGGTAGATGTGACTATAGCAACAATTTAACTAACCGTTGCCATAAAGCTACTGGCACGCGATCTGGTGGAACGGTCTATCAACCGTTGCAATAGAGCAATGGTAACGGTTTAGATAGTTGTTGCAACGGTTTTCTCTACGTTGCCATAGACCCATTTCCTGGTAGTGAACACAAGATGAAAAATACACTCTCTTTTAGGGGAGTGTATGATAAATAATGCCATGCACAACGCAGAAGTGATATGGTACTCGCTCTTTTTACTATCTGTTTTCTCTTGATTTGCTATGATAGGATTTCTAACTTGGGTTTTTGCTTTGCAGGCCAACTTCTTTGCTTCTGAGGGCCTTCAGAAGTTGATCCTTGATAAAGAAAAGCTTATGTCTGAGTGGGATCAACTGTTAGCCGAGAAGGACAAGGTTGGTGCTCGCCTCTCGGTTCTGGAAGCACAAGATGGTGAAACCGGTGAATTGGAGGCTCGATTGAAGCAGAGCGAGCAAAAAGTGATGGCCCTCAGCCAAGAAGCCTCCCAGCTAAATGTACAGTTTCAAGAAGCCAAGGCTGAATGGTCTGAGGTCCAAAATGTTGTACTTGCTGGTGCCGAGCGGGAGGCTGCCTCCACTGAGAGATTGAATAACTTGGAGGCAGCCTTGAACTCCAAAGCTAAAAAGGTTGTTGCTGATGCGGCTGCTGAAGAGAAGCGTGCCCAGATAGAGGATAAGTATAAGAGGGTCATGTAACACAATAAGGTTCATATAACCACTATCCATGACCTTGATCTCAGCCTTACGTCACGAGATCCGAGCGGGATAGCCTTTCAACGAGGTTGATCGGCTTAAATCAGAACTCCAGCATCAAGCAGATTCCCTCATTATTGAGAAAACACATTATATGTATAGGATGAGGAGAAAAACCATAGAAGAATCCAAAGCGGACGTCATTGAGTTTGATGCCGAAACCGCCAAGGCCTGAGAGCTGGAGTCAACCGCTCGAAGGCGCCTCCCGACTAAGCCCGATGCAACTGACTCTTCTGATTTCGATTCTGAGTTCTCGAGAACTGAGGAGGAACTTGAAGAGGATAATAGTGAAGGCCAAGATCCCGAGCCGATGGCAGACCGCCTACTTCTCTTGGGAGCGCAGATGTTTCTCTTCCCCCGAGTTCTGGGGGTGCAGTAGTTTAGTTTCTTGTTTTCTTTTCCTTGTTTTTTTCGTTTCATACTTTTGTACTTGTTCTACTTGGCTTTGATATATAAAAGTTCTTTCATTTAAGCATTGCGCAAAGTTTACTTTTTTGTGTGGAATTATGCGAGGCTTCGGGTGCATTTTTCCCTGATAGTATTTGGGTTCCAGGCATAATCTCTTATGGATCCAACCTTTTACTGTGAGGGTTTCATAGGAGAGGGCCCTCTTATGTTAGTGGTTCTCTTGAAGAAGACGTTTCTTGTTCATTTTGGCACTAGCAATTAAAGTACTTAATTAAATTTCAAATGATAAAATTAATTCATCATTTGGACAAGAAACAGTTTAAAAATGACAGGACTTTATTTCATTCCTTCTATCTTCAAAAGTAAATAAGCATTCGTTTCTCTGAAAAAGAAACTGACATTTCTTATGGCTAGTTTGTACAACTTGTTTCTATGGAGCTGGTTGCACAGGCCTCGGTACTGATGAGACATTACTGTTCTCCGATTCCAGAGTCACAGTTTTTGTGGCAATCAGGTTGCCGTATTCTCATATCATTCCCCCTAGCGTTCAAATGCAAAGAATGCGAATTGGAACACTAGAATTCTTGCTCCTTTGAGGATTCCACTAGTGAATGGTTGGATAATCTAGGTCTGATAGCAAGCTTCGTTCCCGTTAAGAACTTTGCTACTGAGCCAAATATTATCTAACCACCCCTAGTGGCTTGTAGGGAAGGAGCACTCGCGAACGCTCGAATAGCTTTTGGTCGATAGCAATATTTGTTTTCCGTTAGAAACTTTGCTATTGATCCAAAGACTATCTAACCATCCCGCAATGGCTTGTTATTTCCATAATTTGTCATTTAAAGGTCTTATTTCTGTTGATGGCGTTTCCTTTTATAGTACGTTTTCGATTGCTGCCTCGTTAAAAACCTTTCTAGAAAAAACCCAATTGGGACAAAAACAGGACGACGGGAAAAAGAGTATAGCACATACTGCCGGTATAACCGACGGTCATCAACAATAATACCTTTTGAGGTTTGCCACTTTCCAGTTGCTTGGCAATTTTACTCCATCTTGGTTTTCCAGTTCGTATGATCTTTTCCCCGTGACACTGAAACCTGGTAGGGGCCTTCCCACGTTGGACCCAGCTTCTACGTTGAGCTCTCGGGTGTTTTGATTCACTTTTCTTAAAAACAAGTCTTTCAGTCTGAAATAACGGAGATCGGTTCTTCGATTATAGTATCTTTCCATTATTTATTTCTGGGTCATCATCCTTATGTGCGCCAAGTACCTGCGTTCGTCAAGTAGCTCCAATTTAACTGGTATCGATTCATTGTTTGTTTCTTTGTCCATCCGGAAGTATCTCATGGATGGTTTTTCCACTTCCACCGGGATCGGGGCTGTTGCTCTGTATACGAGAGAGAAAGGTGTCTCTCCCGTGCTTGACTTGGCCATTATCCGGTATGCCCACTTAACTCCTGATAACGCTTCAGACCATGTGCTTTGGCTGCTTCCAGTCTCTTTTTGTGGTTTTGAATAATCACATTGTTTGTCGACTCCTCTTGGCCATATGCGCTCGGATGGTATAGTGAAGATGTTATTCTTGTGATTTTCAAATCTTCAAGGAATTCTATAACCTGTGCGCCTATGAGTTGTGGCATGTTGCCGTAAGCTATATCTTTTGGTATTTTGAACCTGTAGATTATGTTATCCCACGGGAAATCGACGATTTCACACTCGCTGATTTTCTAGTAAGGACCTGCTTCAACACACTTAGAGAAGTAATCAGTTAAAATCAAAAGAAACCTTACCTTACCTTACCGGGAGCCGGTGGAAGTGGACCAATTATATCCATCCTCCATTTCATGAATGGCCATGGGGATAATACCGAGTGTAGTAGCTCTGCCGGTTGGTGCACTAGCAGCGCAAAATGTTGACATTTGTTGCATTTTCGAACGAATACCTTAGAATCTTGTTCCATATGGGGCCAGTAGTATCCTGCCCTAACTAATTTGAACACCACTGAATCTGCACCTGAATGGTTTCCGAATATTGCTTCGTGAATCTCTCTCGTGACGTAATTAGTCTGGGAGGCTACTAAATATCGGGCCAACGGGCATTGGAATGTCTTTCTATATAACTATCCTCCCCTTAAGCTATAACAAGTTGCTTTGGTACGGAGTGTCCGAGATGCCTTCGAGTCTTCGGGCAGTTTGTCGTGCTCAAGGTAGTCGATGATTTCATTTCTCCAGTCCTAAACCAAGTTGGTCGCATTTACTTCACAATAATCGTCCGCATCCAATACCGAATGCATGGGTTGTACAACCGTACCTGAATATGATCCCTTCATTTTTGTGGACAAACCTAGATAGGCCAGTGCGTCAGCTTTTGCATTATTTTCTCTCGAGATGTGGGTGACTGACCATTCCCTGAACCGTGCGAGTAGAGTTTGAACGTTTCCACATATTGTTTCATGTGTTCCTCTTTGGTGTCGAAGATCCCGTATACCTAATTTACCACTAATTAGGAATCACATTTGATTTCAATGACCTCGGAGTCTAGTCCCTGGTCTAGTTGAAGTACTGCAATCAAAGCCTCATACTCAGTTTCATTGTTAGTCAAGGGAATTGTTTTTATGGCCTGCGGTTTCTCCCGGGGGCGTAACTAATACTACCCTGAGCCTAGACCCTTTAACGTTGGAAGCTCCATCCGTGAACAAGGTCCAAACTCCTAACATCATTTCCAACACCATCACCGCTTCTTTAGTGGCCAGAGGCAACAGTCCAGGACTGAAATCGGCTACAAAGTCAGCCAAAATACGTGATTTGATCGCAGTCCTAGGTTTATACTCGATGTCAAAGTCACTCATTTTGACTGCCCACTTGGCCAGTTGCCCTGATAATTCAGGTTTGTGAAGGATATTCCACAGGGGAAAAGTTTCCAACACGGCTATCGCGTGGCATTGAAAAAAAGGCCTAAGCTTTCAAATAGCAACTACGAGAGCTAAGGCCATTTTTTTGAGATGAGGGTAGTGGGTTTCCGCACCCATTAAGATTTTGCTAACATAATATATAGGAGATTACGTACCTTTGTTTTCTCAGACTAAAACGACACTTGGCGTCACCTCCGAGGCTGCTAAATAAATCAATAATTGTTCACCTTACTCAGGTTTTGATAATAATGGAGGGCTCGATAAATACATTTCCAAGTCTTTTAAGGACTGTTGGAATTCTGGATTCCATTCGAAGCTGTTCTTTTTCTTCAGAAGTGAGAATAAGTGATGACTTTTCTTTTTAAGACCACGAAATGAACCTGCTTAGAGCAGCCAATCTTCCAGTTAACCTTATCACTTCTTTTACATTTTTCAGCTATTAAGGAATGTCCTTGATGGCTTTAATTTTATCGGGATTGACTTCTACCCCCCTTAGTGACACCAAGAAACCCAAAAATTTACCAGAGCTGACTTCGAATGCATACTTTTTGGGGTTAAACTTCATGTTGTGCTTCCTTAGGATGTCAAAGGTTTCTTGGAGGTGTTTCATATTGTCACCTGCATTCAAACACTTAACCATTATATCATCTTCATAAACTTTCATTATTTTCCCTATTTGCTTTTCGAACATCGTGTTCACGAGCCTCTGATAAGTGGATACGGCATTCTTAAGCCCGAAAGGAATCATATTGTAGCAATATGAGCCAAAGTTTGTTATGAACGAAGTCTTTTCCTGATCCTCCATGTTCATTTTGATTTGGTTGTACCCAGAATAAGCATCAAGGAAACTCATAAACTTGTGACTGGCCATTGCATCAATCATTTGATCAATGTTTGGCAATGGGAACGAGTATTTTGGTCATGCCTTATTCAAATATTTATAATCTACGCACATGCACAATTTATTATTCTTTTTTGGAACTACTACTACATTAGCTAGTCATTCGGGATACTTTACTTCCCAGATTGAACCGATATCAAGCAATCGAGTTACCTCTTCTTTGACAAACTACTTTCTGACTTCGACAATCCGGAGGGATGTTGGGGTACAGTCTTAACTTGTGCAAGACCGCCTCTAGCAGAATATCAGTCATATCTGCAACAACACAAAACAATCAACATTGATTTTGAAAAAATCTATAAATACTGACATGAGCTCGGGATTTAATCTTGTCCCTAAGTGGAACTCCCTCTCTAATTCTTGAATAGTGTGAGTTGTTCGAGTTCTTCCGACGTAGATTTGGTTGCGTCTGTTTCATCCGGTACCTACAAATACCTTGGTACCTGATAGGATTCTGATGGCTCCTCCCTTTGTAAATTTCGTTTGGTTCGGGAGTGGACGTCGGTTCCTATAATTTCTATGCTACATGTTCCTTCCCTTTACTTCTAGATATGATATCACGTTCATCTCCCTTACAGTCGGTTGATCTCCTATTATTTTAATTCCCTCTGGAGTTGGAAATTTCTGAAGTTGATGGTATGTCGATGGCACATCCTTCATCTCGTGTAGCCATGGTTTGCCAAGAATAATGTTGTAGCCCATGTTGTCGTCCACTACTTCAAGCAAGGTAGCCTTCATGACCCATTTGTCATTTGTGGGAAGCAGGATCTCCCATCGGGTTGTCACACTTGCTAAATTGAACCCCGGCAAGGAGCTTTATGGCTTGAATGATACTTCTGGTTATCTTGGCTTGTTCCAACACTCTCCATTGAATGATATTGGCTGAACTTCCCCAAAACACATTTAATTTTAAAATCTAAAACATTAAGAGAAATTACCAGGGCATCATTGTGCGGTAGTAGAAGTCCCTCGGCGTCCTCCTCTTTGAAGGTGATATAGTCTCGGCGACTTCCTGGAGTCTCTTCCTATGAGTCACCGATACCTTCGTCTATTTTTCTGCTGAAAAAGTTATACCACTAATCTCGTTTCCCCTGAAAATCATGTTGATCGTTAGTCGAGGAGGATCTTCTCCTATCTTCGAGGGCTCTGTATTATCCCGATTGCGGTCGTAGCTATTTTTAGCTCGGTCGACTTAAGAACTCTCTAGATGGCCATTTTTTAGCAGATTCGCCACCTCCTCGTATAGATGTCGGCAGTCCCCAGTCCGGTGGCTGTTAGTCCCATGATACTTACACCATAGACTAGGATCCCTTTGACTATAATCGGATCTCATCGGCCTCAAGAACCGAGGTTCCTTAATATTTCGCATTGTCGATACCAACTCCACCATGCTGACATTGAAATTATACTTGTACAGGCTAGGGTAGGATGAATCCCTGCAGCCTGGTATCTCTTTGTCCTGCAATGATCTCTTATTCTGGTCTTGGTCTGTTCTCCTATCGGTAGCGAACATGTCCTCCAACCGAAAACCTTTTTCCCATCCTTCGGCCCTTTCGTGGGGAAAAAACCGGCCCTAAGAAGATCGTCGATCTGCGTCATTCCCATTGTTGTTGCCAGATTCGCTGCCGCTCCCCCCGGCCTCACGGAAGTCGACCTCACACCTCCGGGTGTTGTTATCAACCCTTTGTGTTGTCTGATTTGCTGGAGCATCGAGAGGAACTGGACCTCTTTCATTCACGTTGCTGGAAGCACCCGACAACGCTTGCCTCGATTCTTTCTTGGCCAGGTCTTGCCGTGAGAGATGGCCCATGATGGTTTTTTGTTGTTCTCTCAAGATCATTACCCTTTCCGCAACGTGCTCGTCTTCGGCATCATCAGAAGTCACCTCCCGTATGTGTAGTGGATATTTTCTGCCATGGATTGGTGTGTCTACGTCCTCCTCATTGCGTGTGTCACTAATCGAATCTTCGTGTTGAGGTGGATTTCCTTTTGCCTCAACATTGTGTGCAATGTTGACATCGTTATCTTCCATCTTTTACGTTTTTTGCTAAGAAACAAAGAATCAAACATATTAGTAATAGATGCAAGGATCAACTCAAATACGCAACTGTCTAAGCCCCACGGTGGGTGCCAAACTGTTTACCCTTAAAACGATACAGTTAAATTTATAATGTGTTTTATAGACAAGCGAATCAGTTTGATCCCAAAATGATAAATAAATTAAATAAAAATACGAGACTTGGCATTGAGATCCAAATAAGATGGTAAAACTTGGTTCCGGGAGCAGGGCTCCAAAATACAGCAATAAAAATATTGATAGACAACAAATAAAGTATTGTTAAGCTTAGAATAATATGTAGCATAAGCTTGTTAGTATTTGTGTGCCTTACAATGGCTGTTGAAGTCAATATTTATAGCTACATCTAGGGAACAAGGTCCTAGGATCAAGCCCCTCTTAAATGACAATTATGAGAGGCATTGATGAATATATAACGGCAGGTTATGACTGCCAAAATTCTCTGTAACGGATTGTGTATTTAATATTGAGGAATATTCTTCATTGAACAGTGGCAAATATTTATTTTTCCTTGTTAATAATGTTCTCTTTAGGGCCTGCTCGGTGCCAACTGAAGTTGTTGTCCTCGATCTTGGGTTCCACTTGCTTCGTCCTCCGTATTTCTCTGGTTATACGTGTCGTTCTAATATTCGAGTACTTAATATGAAACGATTTTATCCTATACAGCTATGTCAATAAATATTACAAACCATCGTAGCAATTTTGTGCTTCATAGAACAAGAGGGAATTAGCCTATAGTACGTTCACTTTAGGTCTCTCATACAAGGCTTTTGTATATGGAGGTCCTTCTCATACATGACTTTTGTATTAAAACGTACAAGCTAATGGAGATGGGAATTGGAAATTGACCTAAGTCTAACTCATTAATCCCATGTCTTGACTCATGAGGATGATTATCCATAAGTCATCATAATACAACAACTTATGCCGTCAACCAACGCGAAATTCAAACAAAATATAAAAGAAATAATGTTACCTCAAAATCTTGAGATAAGTACAACGGTTTCTTTAGAATTACCAGATAAGGGAACAACTTAGCACTTCATGTGTTTCTGGATTGTAATTACGAAAAAGTCATTAGTCAACACAATATCGTACATTAAACAACTCAGGCAAATAGTCGCTAGCAATATTCGTCAGTCACTTTATAAAACAGGCACAAAATATTGGATAAACTTGTACAAAAATGGCTTCACACGCAAACTGTAATAGCTGGATGCATGACAGATCAGGTAAAGAATACAGTATAGATGACAGATTCAAAATTTAAACTTATAAGTTATTTTTATAATGATTTTAAGTACTAATTAGATTTTAACTTTAAAATTTGTACATATCCAATAATTTTATAATATAAGTATAAGATTTAAGATAAAAATATTAAGTGCAACCGAACCTATCCTGTCATGGCATAAGAGGAAATAAAAAAACCCGATTTAGTTGTATCCCACTTTAAGACTTGTAGCAATCAAAGAGGGGATGATGTTGAAAAGGATGGAATCTACAATTCTACTATTACAAACATGTACCAACAGACTTGACCAATGATTTTTCCATTTTCGATGCAGCATCAGGAAAACTTTTTTAAAGGATGTCCTAAGCAATGATTCCCCTTCTTATTGTTCCTGTTTTATAGCAAAAGAACAGTAATAGAAATAACATCGTGGTTTTTAGCCAGGACACACTAACATAACATCAACATGGTTCCATTTCGACCGTTCCTTTGGATTGATGAGGTCTTCTTTGTCATTGTGGAAGTCACTGCAACATGTCAATAACTAATCTTGAATGCTATTGGTCACTGATCAAGATATTTTAAAACAACTAAAAAACGTACATACTAAACTTATCTTAACTACATAGTGATAAATTCAGATTTGTGTTCAAAATTTTACGAAATTGCATAGTAGAAAATCAAAGTACTACAATAAATACTAAATCTTGAAGTTGAAAACTAGCTTGGTACAATATATATATATATATTGAATTTAAGGTAAAAAAGTGCAAGAAATCACCAAAAGAGAGCGGATAAACCAACAGACAAAGCATTTTTCATAAATAAACGCAAAAAGAATATACATAAAAGAAAAGGAAATATAATCTAGAGAGAGAAGAAGAGAGAGAGAGTTGGGGGTGACAGATAGAGAGTGAGCACGCATAGCTTCAAGCATATGATCATATGCAAGAAAACACCAAATGGCTCACTCTCTTCTGTCACCTCCCTTTTATTACCCCCAGCTATAGTTAACCTTAATGTTGGCTTCAATTCTCTCCAGCCGACAGAAGGCTAAAGATTCTTCACCATCAGAAGACTTAGGAAGAACCCTAGATCTGAAATAACAATAACAACTACTGCTTGATCACTACAAGGGAACAATGCTTTTGATATATGATTTTGATGTATGAGGAATGATGGAGTCCTATGCCATTTATATAGGAAGAGCATAGTCGCGGACCTACGGCGGGTTCACGAATTAGTAGCTTTTGGACAAAGTTTTTATATATATTAAAAAATTTACTATATATTTATAAATATTTGACTATATATAAATTAAGTTATTATTATATACTCATTAACTAAAAATTATTGTACAAATACATCTAACTTTAAATTTTAGATACACAGCTCCATATATAACGAAAGGAATAAATGAGTCTATCTCTTTCGTTATGGCGCTATCCCTAAATATACTAATTTTGGAACTCCCCACATTACAGACAGATATGGACAGGATATATGAGAGAGAAAGCAAGATGGGCTGAGAGGCGATAAAAAACGATTGAATTTTGTTCGATCTTATTTCCCCAAGAAACTCTTAACTAACTTAATTTCCTGAGACCTTGAGCTCTGTTCGATGCTTCTTGTAAATATATCCTTTACTACTTTTTTAGGCTTAATTAGGAGCAAGCTTTATCATTTATCCATGGATCTTTATTGAATTAATATGGACAGAAAAGGTCCCTCAGTTCATGACAAAAGGATTACATGCACAAGCAGTGTCTTCTGAAGTCTGACCCCATTTTGGTTTAACTTCCCATATATAGTTGTGAAAACTATTTTTTACTCCCTCCGGTTCACAATAAGTGTTCAATTTCTTTTTAGCACGCTCATTAAGAAACTACTAAATCATATGCAAAAAAACCTAGTATGACTAAACTACCCTTATTAAAGTATTGGTCACAATTATAGTGAGGAGTGAGAAAAGTTTTTAAGGGATATGCACATAAGGGTAAAAGAGTAAAAGCAAATTGAATTTTTTCTTGATAACATAACTGGACACTTATTTTGAACTATAATAAAAAAGGAAACTGGACACTTATTGTGAACCGGAGGGAGTACCATTTATCTAGATTGTTTTCTCATTTTTTCTCGAGAAATAAAAAGCTTATATAAATGCTCTAGTTAGGATTTCTCAGTTTTATATATTTCTAAAGAACAAAACAATATTAGTTATTATAATTCATCCGTACGTTCTTTTTTTTAAAGTCATACGCTTTTTTTTTTTTTTAATAAATCTACCCAGATGAAGGTTCTGAGTTATGTTGTATTCACAAAAACACTGATGAGCTTAAAGTCACTTATTATTTATGTCCACTTCGCGTCTTTGTTTTGGCCGATTCAATAGAGATGCGGTCTAATTTGGGTCTAATATGTTGTCGTTCAGTGCAGGTGATGCAGAGGGGATCAATGGACGAATAGTGCACTTAGTGAGAGGAAAAAGAGTCAAGCAAGGGCAAATTCCAGGTGTGCGGCCGCGTACCAGCGACCCCCAGCGCGCAAGTGACACAAACTCTGCCAGAGGTGCGCGGCCATGAGCGCGGTCAAACCCCAGGTGTGCGGGCGCGCACTCCACCTCCAAGAATTTGACCCGGGCCTATTTTTGTAATTTTGGAGGCGGCCTTTTTGACCTATATGAAGCCTAGCTCATCCCAAAACAAGGCATCTCGGATTTTGGAGCAACTTTTGGAGAGAAGAAGGCAAGGAAACAACTGAGACTCTAAATACATCATCCATTTCATTCGATACGGAAGTTTGTTTGATTTTGCGAATTGTAATATTTTCTTGTTCTTCTAATACTCTTGTGATGAACAACTTCTCCACTGTGGAGTAATCTTTCTTAGGGTTATTGACAGATATTGTGATTTGACTATTGTTTTGGGTTTGATTTGTGTTAATTGCCCGAATTTATTGAATGAGTTATTAATTGAATGCAAGGCTAATTGTGATTTTATTTCAATCCAAAGAGAAGTGTTTCTGCAATTTGCATTAGGTTATCTTGTTTGGGTTGATTTCACGACTCTCATAGGTAATCGGAAGAGCTAATAGAGTTATTAATTGACCCAAGTTAGAAGAATAGTCGAGAGACAGTCTTTGTAAGATCATTCGTTTAACATATTATTGCAATATTTTCTCAGCACATACATTAGGTTGTTTAGCGCACTGGAATTCATTCGGAAGAAGAATTTGAATCCTCAAGATAGCCTAATCATCTCTTGAATTCGGAAGAGTCAATAGAAGTTAAGAGTGAATAAAACACAGAGTTGCCCACAGTAATAGTTGATCACTTATCTTATCAAAGCCCTTTTTTCTCACCTTGATGTTCAATCGTTGCTACTTAGTTACTAATTTCCCATTATTCATTCACAATTGAGAATCTTAGTTTTTATTCTTAATTAGTTATAATTCAAATTTAAAGTTTGATTTTCCTGAATAGTGTTAAGCTGAAGATTCTTTGAGCATTATATAACTCAATCCATGTGGAGACGATTTAATACTATACTATCTTTGACTAGCGAGCCTAAGTTTTATACACTAATTTTGCGCTCGTCAAGTTTTGGCATTGTTGTTGTGGATTGGTGATTAATAGTGTTTAAAATAATTTTCGGTGCTAATTCAGGAACTATTTTATTTTATTTTCCTTTTTACGCTATTTTTATCTGTGTGCAGGCAACAGGTTAACTCCAGTGGTGTATGACTCGTTCCTCCTCCAAGGAATTGGTTCCACATAATCCAGAATTAGAAAAGCACCTGCGGCAACTGAGAAGGGAGAAAGAATCTAGAGGATCATTGTTGGGTCAAACTTCGCCTCAAAATACAATGGTGAACAACGAAAAAGACGTGAACTTAGCTGCGAGAGAAGCATCTCAACAACAGGCTGCACAGTTAACAGCTGAAGCAGCCCTTAGAGTTTCTAATGTAACAGTCAAAGAGGATTGAAGATTAAATCTCAGCTGAACCATGGTCGAAGATGAGTTTAAAAATATAGCTCCCAATCCTCGAAGGTCTCTAAGCGATTATGCCAGACCGGTGTACAACCAACGACAATCTAGTGTGAGGCCCCCACCAATTGATGTCAACAATTCTGAACTCACGAAGGGATCGGAGTCATTCAGACCATTCAGAACAACTGCATATTCAGAGGCAAACCCAATGAAGATCCCAACAACCATATGATAGACTTCGATGAAATCATGAGCACATTCTGATATAATGGAGCATCATATGATGCTATTTACCTCAGAGCATTCCCTTTGTCACTTAATGATGATGCAAAGCAATGGTTAAGGAGTCTACTCACAGGGTCAATCCGTACGTGGGAGGATATGACTACAACAATTTTAGAAAAATATTTCTCTACTGCTAAGATTGGACGGATGAGGAAAGAGATTCACAATTTCAGCCAAGGAGAAGGGGGGACACTGTTTGAGGCAAGGGAAAGATTTAAGGAGTTATTGCGAAGGTGCCCTCACAAAGGAATAGATCAACGGATGTAACTCCAAGATTTCTGGGATGAGTTAAACCCGTCATCAAGGAAATTCCTAAATAGTGTGGTTGCAGGCCCTCCGATGAAGAAAACTCCGAAAAATATTGCCACACTCCTGAATGATCTATCTGAAGATGCAGAACAATGTTCTATTGACTAAGGTGATCAAAGAAGATCAACAGGGGTGCACCAAGTAGAATCTTCAATAGCAATGCAGACCCAAATTACAGTTATGGCAAAGGACATCAAACAACTGACAATAACTCGGGTGCAAAATCAACCACAAATGGGATGCAACATCTATGGATGGGATACCCAACTCATGAGTGCCAAACCTCCACTATATAAGAAGATGTTAAGGCATTGAGGAATTTCAATAGAAACAACTACCAAGGAGGTAATAATTTCAATTCTATGGGACGGAGACATCCAGGGTTCTCATGGAGTTCCTCAAATGGTAGCTTGAACTCATGGCAGCAGTAAAACCCCAGAACACCCGTGCAAGGACCTCACGATTTCCAGAAACAACAAAGGCAACAATACTAGCCTCCAAAGCCCAACAACTCAAGTGTAAAAGATATAATGAAGGCATTTATAAATAAGTTAGATGAGAATCTTGAGACTCAAGGAACAACTATCCGGGAGCAAGGCACAGTCATCCGGAATCTAGAAAGACAAATGGGGAAGCTTACATCATTATTATCAGAGAGGGCTCCGGGGACTCTGCCGTCCGACACTTAGAAGAATCTAAAAGAGACAATCAAGGCCATGTCTCACAAGAGTGGGAAACCATTAGCAGATCCCATTGAAAATCCAAGGGTTGAGAAGATGATCGACTCAACCAAGATAGCAGAAGAGCAAAAAATAGGTGAATTTTTGCTAAGGAGGATATCAGTAACAACGAGGTTGATAAGAAGAAATTAAGCAGTGCATTTGAGGAAAGCAAGCACATGTCAGTGTTACCTTTTTCTCAAAAGATCAAGCAGGAGAAACTAGATGAATGGTTTGGGAAATTTTTGGAGATGCTGAAACAGATGTATGTGAACATCATATTCATCGAGGTGCTCACCCAGATGTCTGCCTATACCGAATTCTTGAAGGAAATCCTTTCAAGCAAAAGGAAGCTCGAGGAAATTAAAGTGGTCAAACTCAATGCACATTGCAGTGCCATTCTACAAAAACATCCTAAAAAATGTAGGGATTCTGGCAGTTTCACTACCTGCTCATTTGGGAGCGAAAATTTTGGCAAGGCCTTGTGCGAATCAGGTTCATCCATTAACTTGATGCCATTATTGGTGTACAAGAATTTAGAAGGAGAACTATGAGTGATCAAATATTTTTTGGTATCTTTGTAACTGGGTGATCACCACGATCATACCGAAGGGCATAATCGAGGACATTCTGGTGAGGGTGGACAAATTTATCTTCCCGGTAGACTTCATTGTAGTAGACATGGAAGTGAATAAGGAGGTACCTCTAATCTCGGGGACACCATTCCTTTGCACTTGCTGAGCTATTCTTGATATATATGAGGGTCAACTTATGCTACGAGTGGGAAACGAAAAAATGGTGTTTGAAATAAAGAGAACGACGAAATACCCATGTGATGAGGCATCTATCTATGATTGTTTCAAACTGGATATGGTAGGAGAGTTAGCTGAAAAACACAAGTTGGAAAAGCTGGTAGGTGATTCATTAGAAAGATCCATTAGTCAATCGAGTACAGCAGAGGATGAAGATCTTGAAATCTAGAAAGAAGCTGAGGCAATGGAAGATGAAAACCATGTGGTAGATAAAGAAGAATTTGAGAAAGAAAGGATCAAGCCAAAGCTGGAATTGAAAGTACTCCTGACTCATTTAAAATATGCTATTTTGGAGACTAACAATTTTCCTATGATTGTTGCTCCTGATTTGATAGGTGAACAGGAACACATGATAGTGTAGTTACTACGGAAGAATAAAAATGATATCGGTTGGAGCATAGCCGCTATTCAGGGAATCAGCCTCGCAATCTGCATGCACAAGATCCCGTTAGAAGAAGGGAGCAAACTAGTAGTGCAGCCCCATCACAAATTGAATAAAAACCTCGAGGAGGTGGAACAGAAAGAGATACTCAAATTACTTGATGAAGATATAATATTCCCCATCTCTGACACTCAATGGATCAGCCCCGTACAGGTTGTGCCAAAAAAGGGGGCATGCGGTAGTGAAAAACAAGGACAACGAGCTAATTCCTACCAGATCAGTTACTGTGTGAGGATGTGCAAAGACTACCGAAGGATGAACGGTGCAATAAGGAATGATCACTTCCCTCTTCCCTTCATTGATCAGATATTGGAGAAGGTGGCAGGGCGTGGATGTTACTACTTCTTAGATGGATGTTCAGGTTACAATTAGATACCCATTGCTTTTGAAGATGTTGAGAAAACCACTTTTACCTTCCCTTCCAGAATCTTTGCATACCGGAGAATGCCTTTCGGACTTTGCAATGCACCAACTACTTTTAAGAGGTGCATGATATCAATCTTTTCAGATTTGAAAGGTAAGTATCTGGAGGTGTTCATGGATGACTTTACTCTATTTGGAGATGACTTCAAGGATTGCTTGAGGAATCTCTAACTTAAACTGAAACCATGCGAAGACACTCACCTAGTACTTAATTCGGAAAAATGTCACTTCATGGTTAGGGAGGGGATAAGCATAGGCCATAAAGTCATAGTTGAAGAGGTCACAGAATTAAGGTAGATGTGATCACTAAGATCCTACCACCAACTTAAATGAAGAGCATCAAAAGCTTTTTGGGGCATGCAAAGTTTTATAGAAGGTTCATCAAGAATTTCCCCGGCATCACCAAGCCTATAACGACATTGCTTGCCAAGGATGTGAAGTTCGTGTTTGATGTAGAGTGCCTCAGAGAATTCAAAATCATCAAGGAAAATCTAGTGAATGCTCCCATAATAGTGACTCCTGATTAGTTTGAACCCTTTGAGATCATGTGCAATGTGGCAGTGGGAGCATTTGTGGGGCATATGAGAGATAAAATGTTCAGACCCATTTACTATGCAAGCATGACCTTGAATGACGCTCAGGGTGAACTTTGCTACCATTCTATGCAGTGGTCTTCGCTTTCGACAAGTTCAAATCCTATCTAGTGGGAAGCAAGGTGATAGTGCATACTGATCACTCGACACCGAAGTATTTGCTGAGCAAGAAAGAGTCCAAATCGCGTCTGATGCGACGGGTATTGTTTCCTCAAGAGTTTGATCTTGAAATCAAATACAGGAAAGGCACAGAAAATCAAGTGGTTGACCACCTGTCGCGTTTGGAGAAACCGTCTGTTGAAGTGGTGGACATTCGGGAAGAATTCCCGGATGAACATATTTTTTCCATTGCAGTGGTCTCTGATAGACCGCCATGGTATGCTAACATAGCCAACTTTTTGGCTATTAGGTTGCTACCATACGACTTGACCTCTAACCAGAAGAGGAAGTTGTAAAGCAAGGTAAAAAGCTACTTCTGGAATGACTCTTTTTAGTTAAAATTGTGTGTAGATGATGTGATTTGGAGATACATACCAGAAGGGGAAATGGGAAGTATATTGTCCCATTGTCATGATGGAGTAGCTGAAGGACACTATGGAGGAAATAAGACAACAATGAAGGTCATGGAGGCCGGTTTTTACTAACCATCCTTATACAAGGATGGACGATCTTACGTGGCTGCATGTGACAAGTGCCAATGGATAGGTAACATTAGTAAGAGGGACGAAATTCCCCTGAATTCCATTTTGGTATGTGAAATCTTCAATGTCTGCGACATCAACTTCATGGGTCCCTTCCCATCATCCCATTCCTATGAATACATCCTAGTGGTCGTTGACGACGTCTCCAAGTGGGTCGAGGTAATACCCACTAAGAAAAATGATGCTCGGGTAGTATATGAATTTATTCAGAAGAATACTTTCACCTGCTTTGGAGCTCCCCGAGTCATCATCAGTGACAATGGATCACATTTTGTCAATAAACAGTTCGCCACTATATTGTCTAAATATGGGTAACTCATAAGACAGGAACCCTATATCATGCTCAAACTAGTGGGCAGGTAGAATTAGCTAACCGTGAACTCAAAAGAATTCTAGAAAAGACGGTTAGTGCTTCCAGAAAGGTAAAGCTGGATGATGCTCTATGGGCGTATATAACAGCGTTCAAAACAACCATAGGGAATCCTCGGGCATCATAATCAGTTAAGGATGCCCGGATGAGTCAAGCTGATGACTATAACTCAGAACAACCTCTAACTTTTATACTAACTTAAATTTTCTCTTTTATTATTTTTTTTGGTGTGTATATTAGGTAAAGTTAGTGTATTTTATGACTTGGTGGTTGCAGGAAGGTATATATTGCGGAAGGTCAGACTTGCGGCTTTTAAAGGTCACTTTGTGCATGTATAGGTGCGCGACCGCGCGTCTAGGAGGGTGCACCGCGGATTTGATCACACAAAATATGACGTCAGCAAATATTTGGACATACGTGGCTGTGCACCTAGAGGGGTGACCGTGCTCAAGGCCGCGCATAGTTACCAGAATTCTGCCACATGTGCAAGGCCGCTCACCCGACTGTGCACAGGTATGTACTCTACCCCTTTTAATTCCGGGCCTCCCCTCAACCCCCCTTCTACTTTTCTCTCCTCTTTCACTAAAATAAACCTAACACTCCCCCCTTCTCTCTCTGTCTCTTCGACCAAACACACACCCAATCCCTTACTCTCTCCTTTCCCCCCTTCCTCAAGAGTACTTCTTCCAAGTGACCCCTCAGGTATGTAACTTGATTTTTCCTTGTTATTTTGTGGTTTTTTCATTTTCCTTTTCTTGTGGGCTTGAAGATTTAGTTGCTCCATGGGTACTGGAAGTATGGTTGCTAGGTAGTGGAATTGGTGAGTATGTAGGCCACCTAGGGCTAAAATTGCTTTGGGGGGGGGGGGGGGGGGAGGGGCGAATAGGAGCAACTTTTCATGTTAGGTGTTCATGTAAATGCTACAATGAGTTTGAGAGGTGTATTCTTGAATCTTTTTCTCACCCGATACTAAACGGTGTACTTAATTTGGGTGAACTGAATGACGGTATATTTCTTGATTGTGGGATAGGTCCTTCCCATGGATAGGAGAGTGTTTTTTTGTAACCACTATTAGGGTGAAGTATGAGTAGCCTTTCTTGGTCCGCAGAGTAATCTAATTGTTGATCGTTGTCGGTTTGTTTAAGGTGCAATGGCTCCTTCCAAGAAAAGAAAAACTTGAAGTGCCTCCACCGGTAGTCAAGAAAGCACGTTCAGGTCGCGAGCTTCTGCATCCCCTCGCCCCTACGATCAGAATAAGTTTGTCTCCAGGGAAGCCCAAGAACGATATCAAGGAAAAGAAAAGCCAATACCAGAAAGGGGAATTGATATTGGTCAGGCGAGGAGCGAGGGTGTTCTTCGAAGAAAAAAGATGAGGCAAATTTAATGGTTGTTCAGGAGTTCTATGCGAATTTCCTGGAACATGAGGACTACGTATGTACAGTCCAGAAGAAGAAGGTAGACTTTTCCAAGGGGTCTATCTAAAGGGACTATCACCTGTCGGAGTATGTGGAACATTCTGATACAACTAACTACTATTTGGCGCACATCATGAAACCATACTTGTGGTTCACATTCTTTGGGGCCATTTGTGTGGCTAAAAAGGAGGTGGTGTGGTTAATCCAGGGCCACAAATTTCACTCTGCTTCACTTACTTTTGAGGGGAAGTGTTTTCTATACATCATAAATAACCGCCTGACGCCCTTTAGAACCACAACTGAGGTGAATGGACCACAGGCTGCTCTGATTTGATGCTTTGTCACTAGCCACGACTTTGATGTGTCTTAGGTCATTTAAGACGAGATGAAAATTTGTTGTCCTATGCAGAGGTATGGTTTCTTTTTCCCATCATAAGTCACTTGGTTGTGTTGTGAGGCACCGGTACTAGAATACAGGGCTACGGATGGGAAGGTCAAGCGAGAAAAGAAATTTCGAGCTGATAAAGTTCTCATTAAGAAGGAACTTGATGTGGCTACTGAGATGGAGGGTGAGGAGTCTGATGCGCCCGACGAGGAAATGGAGGTGCACGGAGAGGATGTTGATGCTTCTCCCCCGCATGAGCAGGGTGCTGAAGAACCTTCAGGTTGCAAAATGGGAAACGAGAATGGTTCCCTTGAAATAAGAGATGGTGGGGGTGCACACTTCGGTCACTAATTTGGGAACTCGAGTGGACTCCCTTTCTACACAGAATGCCAAGCCCGAGAAAAAGATCATGGCATGGCTGCGTGCACTTGGTCGGGCTTGTCACCTTGACCCCAGCACCGTCTCCGACACGAATACCTTTAATTTTTTTAGGATAACTTTTTCATTTGTGCTTCCATGGGTTTATTGTTTGGTTCTTTACCATGGTCGTAACATTTTCAACCAGACACCTTTTAGGGTAGGTTTTTTTATTTGTTTATTTTAGATTTTTGAAAAGTTGCTTGTGATTGGCCACAGGTTGATTGTGCCTGATTGGTGGGATGAATGGTCCTGCCCTTGTAAGCCAGAGAGACCATTGGTGACTACGGTCTGAATTGTGTGCCTATATGAGATGCTATGCATTGTGAGGAAATTGTTTGCTTTGTGATCATGCCTGACAGGTCTAGAACTTGGCTTGGTTGTGATTCAAGGCGAAATCTTAGGTAATAGTCGAGTTTGGAGATGACCGTAGGCTTTCTTTGATAGCTTCTTTTTCTTTGACTGCTTTGAACCCGCCAGAGAACTGATAATTTATATCTAGTTAACCTAGTTGAGCCTAATTCCCTCTTTCTTTGTCAACCACAGCACAACCTGAACCTGTAGCCATCCCTAAGCACTTGAGTGCCTTGTGTGTGATGCTAAAAGATAAAGAGACATAAATGTGGGGGTGGAGGATGGTTTTAAGTGGAACCAACTTTAAGTAGAAATAGGTGCACCATCATTAATGTATGTGAGGTACGGGAGCAGGGGGTTATGAAAAAAAAAAGAGAAAAATTTGCTCACTTCGAGTAAGGAAATGAAAGTGAATATTCCCCTGCTGATGTAAAATCCTTGTATGCTATGCTTAAAGAAATGAAAGTTGGGTTGTGCTTTTGAATGGAAGTGTGTGGACAATTTTAAATGAAAAAAGAGTAGGACACGTATGAAGTCGTAGGTATTAAAGTGCTTTGGGAGGTGTAGATACTCTTATACATATTATATCCAACCCATCTCATATCCTACGTTACAGCCAAATACAAAGTCCTACATGATCTATATGAGGTTGTTCCTACGTTAGTTGAGAGTTACACGATAGCCAAGCTTATGGTACTATTGAAGTCATGATTCACTTCTTTGTGAGCGTGAGCGATTGCTGTGTACTTCCCTAGGTCGTTAAGTGCAATTGGTGTGTGAAAGGGCATTGCCTCTTTCTGTGAAGTGTACATAGGATTTGGCGCCTATTTGACCACTGCACTAGTGGAATGTCATGATCGGGGTTGAGGTTAAATGTGACCCCAGGATGGTATCAAGTTGATCTTGGTCGGCCACTTATCTAAGGTGGTTGCAGTGTTATGAGCATTTTCATTTTAGATTTTCTCGGGACAAGCAAAAGATAAATGTTGGGGGTGTTTGATGAGCTTAAAGTTACTTATTATTTATTCCACTCTACGTCTTTGTATTAGTTGATTCGATAGAGATTTTGTCTGATTTGGGTCTAATATTTTGTCTTTCAGTGCAGGTGACGCAGAGGGGATCAATGGACGAATAGTGCACTTAGTGGGAGGAAAACGATTCGAGCAAGGGAACATCCCATGTGCGCGGCTGCGCACGAGCAACCCCAGTGCGCAAGCGACGCAGAACTCTACTCGAGGTGCGCAACATTAAGCGCGGTCAAACCCCGGGTGCGCGGCCGCGCACGTTTGCCTCCAGAAATTTGACCCAGGCCTATTTTTGTAATTTTGGAGGCAACCATTTTGACCTATATGAAGCCTAGGTCATCCCAAAACAAGGCATCTCGAATTTTGGAGTAACTTTTGGAGAGAAGAAGGCAAGGAAACAACTGAGACTCTAAATACTCCATCCATTTCATTCAAACAGAAGTTTGTTTGATTTTGGGAATTCTAATGTTATTTTTATCCTAATAGTCTTGTGATGAACAACTTCTGCAATATGGAGTAATCTTTCTTAGGGTTATTGAAAGATATTGTGATTTGACCATTGTTCTTGGTTTGCTTTGTGTTAGTCGCCTGAATTTGTTGAATGAGATATTAAGTGAATTGCAAGGCTAATTGCGATTTTACATTAATCGAAAGAGAAGTGTTGCTGTAATTTGCATTGAGTTATCTTATTTGGGGTGATTTCACGACTCTCATAGATAATCGGAAGAGCTAACAAAGTTATTAATTGACCCAAGTTAGAAGAATAATAGAGAGACGTTCTTTGTAAGATCATTCATTCAACATATTATTGCATATTTTCTCAGCACATATCATTAGGTTGTTTAGTACACTCGAATTCATTCGGAAGAAGAATTTGAATCCTTAAGATAGCCTAATCATCTATTGAATTCGGAAGAGTCAATAGAAGTTAAGAGTGAACATAACATAGAGTTTACCACAGTAATAGTTGATCACTAATCTTGTCAAAGCCCTTGTTTCTCACCTTGATATTCAATTGTTGGTACTTAGTTACTAATTTTCCATTATTCGTTCACAATTGAGAATCTTTTTTTTATTCTTAATTAGTTAATAACTCAAATTCGAAGGTTGACTTTCCTGAATAGTGTTAAGCTGAAGATTTCTTTAAGAATTATTTAACCCAACCCCTGTGGAAATAATTTAATACTATACTATCTTTGACTAGGGAATCTAAGTTTTATACACCAGTTTTGCGCTCATCACGTACATGAGAAGAGCATAAACCGTACCTCGAAACTAATGCAACAGGGGTGATACCATCACCCAAATTAAATGGAGGAGGACTGGGTAAACAAAAAAGCACAGGTCCTCACTCCAATCACCATATACAACTCTAGCTAATAAAGAAATTAGATTTTTTCATACTTTATTCTTATTGTGGGAAGCTGCCATTTGTCAAGAAGGAATAGACTTTTAGCCATTGCTTCCAAACTTTGATTGGGTGTTATGATGTAAAACGAGTAATAAATATTGAGTGTACACACACACGCATATATATATATATATATATATATATATATATATATATATATATATATATATATATATATATATATATATATGAAATTTATTTATCCTCCCTAATCAAATTGTAACTTAATTACATGGTCATATACAATTAATCAATTATGTACAAATTAGTTTTAAATTACTATCCCTTGATTGTAACCTTTTAATTTAGTAAATCCCTTTAAACCCTTACAATACATTTCTTACCCAGACAAACCCCAATCACAGTTCTTTCGAATGGATTTCTCTCTTTCGACACCGATTCTACAAGGTATTTCTTCTAAAGCTTATAATTTTCTCTAATAATGGCGAAGAAAGGGGTTAATTTTGCCATGGATGGAGTTTGGAGCTTTTCTCGGTTCCCTTTCCTTGTTGGCATTCCGATGGAGGGTTAGTAGCACATGAATATTAATTATTTTGCTCGATTATTCGAAAATTGTCAATCAATAAATTTTGAAGGTGTTTGACTATCCACCATTAACAACCATTAAAAAAATTTGAAACTTTGAATTCGAATTCGGATTTTCAAAAAATTGGATTGGTTGTTATTGCAAATGATTGAGAATATCGATGGAGTAACCGATTTGATTGCACATGCTAAATTAACTATTAATTTTTTTGGAATTGCGCTACAATATGCTGCTTCAAACTTGCTATTACGACTCTTGATGATGGCTCAAAAGTTGAATGATGAAAGTGACAACCTGTTGTTGGCATAACTGAAAATGAAGAGTTGATATTGGTTTCTATTTAGGAGGGAGGCGGCAAAGAGTAAGAAGAGTTGCGGTAATTATGGCTTAAAACAAGTAATACACAACCGAGAGTCTTATTGAAAGAGGAGTGGGGAGAAAATAGGAAAAGGATATAATTAAATCCACTAATTTAAGGTACTAATAATGGATTGTATATAATTTGTAAGTAATCCTTGTTTAGGGCAGATATTATACAAATTAGGACAAAATTGTTAAATAAATTTTAAATATTGTATAGGAAGGAAAAAATTCCATAAATATTTGTGTAGCTATAAACCATCACATTAAGAGTAAAAATGAGAAGTTTAAATTTAAATTATTTCTAAATATAACACGATATCTTTATTTTTAAAACAGACTAAAAAAAAGTGCAATCACATAAATTACACCAAAGGGAGCAATCACTTGGATCCATCCAATACTCTTAGTTCATCACCTCCGCAATTATACAAAGTTGTTGAGGGACTTTTCCTAAAAAAAAAATCCATTACACAGGACACAAGTTTTGTAGCATGTGTCTTACGGTCTTTATTTTTATTTTTTCTAATCTTTTTCCATTACATTGGGAGATTTGGAAAGAAGAAGTGGAAAGGGGATAAGCGAGGATTGAGACTCATATATAAAATTTTAACAAAAAACAACTAAATGAACTCACATAGTATGGAGACAGTCTTTATATGTAATAATAATGATCCATCTTGCGTCAGAAAATAGAAAAAGTTACAGTACCTATTTCTTGGTAGTTATGTTCTGAATATAATTTATGCGTGGCATATAACATATTATGTATTTCAAGTTTCTAAGGTAATAAGGGAGACGTATGTACGATAAAAACTTATATGCATGCATTGTTTGTATCAAAATAATAAATACAAGAAAGATATGTCCTGTATTTTTACTATAACATTTTATTATTGCGATTAAATTATTTGATTTTATGTATACACATCTAATCCGAGTTAAAAAAGATAAAACCTCCCCATATCTCCAAGAGGAAAAATATGAGAAATAAAGATGGATGAACGAGAAAATATTCTGTTAGTTGCCATGGCACATGAATTATTGTGCTGAAAACTGGTGTCTATTTTTTTTTTTTAGGAAAAGGTAGTATGGTGGCAGGCCCGCCTTCTCCTTTTCTATTAACTAGTATTCGTACTCGTGCGCGGCGCAGAAATACCGTAGATATAAAGGAGCATAAAAGAATATCGATTTTGCAGAGTATGAACATTTATAGAAAAGTTTGATGGGTTCTACACCTTCCATTTACATGTCTTTAAAGAGTTTCAAAGCTTCATCAGAATTTTCATTCAACACATAGCCATGTCCGCCTTCCCAGTTCAACCCTAAAACTTTTCGAATACATAATAATGCAGCTCTTTTCCATGGTACCGGTTCTTCTTAACATCTTCACACAAAGAAAGACTGTAAATGCATCAAATTTTCAAACTTCAAATTGCGAATCCTTCAAAAAAAAAAAAAGCCACAATTTATCATCCAAAATTTCTGTCTTTACACACTTATACCCTGAAATCACAACATTAAACGCATTTCATCAAATACCTTTAGAAATCTTGAAACACCCCCTCTCCCCCCTCCCCCC
>MDKI01230784.1:0-26281 GCA_005239505.1 Nicotiana paniculata
TGCGCATAAAATGTAAGGTATATCACATGTTAAACTATGCAATTTAGTCTCGCATCAACCCTCTTCGCACCTGCGTTTCCGCACCTGCGGAAATACCATCGCAGGTGCGAGACACCAGAACCAGAATGGTTCAGCTGTTCTTAAGTTTCCAAAACTCACCCGTTGGGCATCTGAAACAACCCCGAGGCCCTCGGGACCTCAATCAAACGAACCAACTGACCCTAGTACCTTGTTCAAACTTGGTCGAGCCTTAAAAACACATCTCATAACATCAAAATCATCAATTATGCATAGATTCAAGCCTAAGAACTTAAGAAATTTCAAGAATTCACATCCGATGCTGAAACATGTCTAAACTCATCCGAATGACCTCAAATTTTGCACACAGGTCATAAATGACATTACGGACCTGCTGCCGCTTTCAGAATTCCATTCCGAGTCCGATATCAAAATCTCACCTATCGGCCGAAATCGCCGAAATTCTAACTTTCGCCAATTCAAGCCTAAATCTACAACCGACCTCGAAAACACATTCCGAACATGCTCCTAACCCCGAAATCACCCAACGGAGATAACAGAGTCGATGGAATTCCATTCCGGATCCATCTTCTCATAGCTCTAGCTACGGCCAGATAAAGCTAAATTCCACATTTATGGACTATATGCCCAAAATCACCCCGGATTTCATCACTCAACGCTCCGACAAGTTCCAATAGCATAAATAGACATGGGAGAAGAGGTAAATAGGGGATTGGGGCATAAATTCTTAAAATGACCGACCGGCTTAAGAAAATTATTCGTCCTCGAACGAGCATAGAAACATACCTGAAGTTGGGAAAAGATCAGGGTACTGACTCCGCATATCCTGCTCGGTCTCCCAAGTCGCCTCCTCGACTGGCTGACCCCTCCACTGAACCTTTACTAACGCAATATCCTTTGACCTGATCTTTCTGACCTGCCTGTCCAATATAGCCACAGGCTCCTCAACATATGACAGATCCTTGTCCAATTGGACTGAGCTGAAATCCAAGACATGAGTCGGGTCACCGTGATACTTCTGGAGCATGGAGACGTGGAACACCGGATGAACCCCTACTAGGCTGGGAAGCAGGGCTAGCTCATAAGGAACCTCCCCAACACGTCGCAACACCTCAAAAGGGCCAATAAATCTCGGACTCAGCTTTCCTTTCTTCCCGAACCTCATGATGCCATTCATAGGTGATACCCGAAGCAAAACCTGATCACCAGCCATAAATGCCAAGTCACGAACCTTCCTGTCTGCATAGCCCTTCTGCCTGGACTGAGCTGTGTGAAGTCTCTCCTGAATCACCTTCACCTTGTCCAGGGCATCCTGAACCAAGTCTGTACCCAACAATCGGGCCTCGCCTGACTCAAACCATCCCACGGGAGACCTGCACCGCCTACCATACAAAGCCTCATACAACGCCATCTAAATGCTGGACTGGTAGCTGATGTTATAAGCAAACTCGGCAAGAGGCAAGTATAGATCCCATGACCCTCCAAAATCCCTCACACATGCACAGAGCATATCCTCGAGAATCTGAATCGTGCGCTTAGACTGCCCGTCCGTCTGAGGGTGAAAAGTTGTGCTCAACTCTACCCTGGTGCCTAACTCCTGCTGAACGACTCTCCAGAACCGTGAGGTGAACTCTGTACCTCTGTCTGAAATGATAGATACTGGAATACCATGAAGGCGAACAATCACTCTGATATAAATCTCAGCCAACCTCTCGGATGAATATGTAGTCAGTACTGGAAGTAAATGAGCTGATTTGGTCAGCCGATCCACAATCACCCAAATAGAATCATGCTTCCTCAAAGTCCGAGGAAGTCCAACCAAAAAGTACATGGTGATCTACGCCCACTTCCACTCTGGAAGCTCAATCTACTGAAGTAACCCTCACGGTCCCTGATGCCAAAACTTGACTTGCTGACAGTTGAGACACTTGGCTACAAACTCCACTATATCCTTCTTTATTCTTCGCCACCAATAGTGTTGTCTCAGATCCTGGTACATCTTCGCGGTACCCGGATGGATGGAATACCGCGAACTATGGGCCTCCTCAAGAATCAACTCCCGAAGCCCATCCACATTGGGCATATAGATACGGCCATGCATCCTCATCACCCCGTCATCTCCTATAGTCACATACCTAGCATCATCCCGCCGGACTCTATCCTGAAGAACCAAAAGGTGGGGATCATCATGCTGGCGCTCTTTGATACGTTCATGAAGGGAAGATCGAGAAACCACACAAGCTGATACCCGGCAAGGCTCAGAAAGATCCAATCTCACGAACTGACTGGCTAAGGACTGAACATCTAAGGCTAGAGCCTCTCAGCTGCATGAAGGTATGCCAAACTCCCCAAACTCTCCGCACGGCGACTCAAGGCGTCGGCCACGACATTGGCCTTCCCCGGGTGGTATAATATAGTGATGTCATAGTCCTTTAGCAACTCCAACTACCTACGCTGGAAAAAATTTAGATCCTTCTGCCTGAATATGTGCTGCAAACTCCGGTGATCCATGAATATCTCACAGGGAACACCATATAAATAATGACGCCATATCTTCAGGGCGTGAACAATCGCTGCCAACTCGAGATCATGAACAGAGTAGTTTTTCTCATGGACCTTCATTTGTCTAGACGCGTAGGCAATCACCCTACCGTCCTGCATTAACACCGCTCCCAAGACATTACTCGAAGCATCATAATAAACTGTATACGATACAGAACCGGTAGGCAAAACCAACACAAGAGCTGAAGTCAGGGCTGTCTTGAGCTTCTGAAAGCTCTCCTCACACTCTTCAGTCCATATAAAAGATGCACCCTTCTGGGTCAATCTGGTCATAGGCGCTGAAATGGATGAAAATCCCTCCACAAAACGGCGATAATACCCATGCAAACCGAGGAAACTGCGGATCTCAGTAGCTGAGCACCGTCTGGGCCAACTCTATACCGCCTCCACTTTCTTCAGGTCTACCTTGATCCCATCTGAAGACACCACGTGGGCTAGGAATGCCACCGAATCAAGCCAAAATTCACACTTAGAAAACTTGGCATACAACTTCTTCTCCCTCAATGTCTGAAGCACAGTCCTCAAGTGTTGCTCATGGTCCTCCTGGGACCTAGAATATACCAGAATGTCATCAATAAACACAATGACGAAAGTATCAAGATAAGGCTGAAATATAATGTGCATCAGGTGCATGAAGGCTACTGGGGCATTGGTCAGCCCAAATGACATAACAAGGAACTCATAGTAGCCATATCTGGTCCTGAAGGCAGTCTTCGGGATATCCGGTTCCCGAATCCTCAACTGATGATTACCGGAACGTAGATCAATCTTGGAGAACACCCTAGCACCTTGTACCTGGTCAAATAAATCATCAATGCGAGGCAATGGGTACTTGTTCTTCACTATCACCTTATTCAGCTGCTGGTAGTCAATACACATACGCGTCGAGCCATCCTTTTTCTTCAAAAATAATACTGAGCGCCCCAAGGTGATACACTAGGCCTGATGAATCCCTTCTCAAGTAACTCCTGTAACTGCTCCTTCAACTCCTTCAACTCAGGAGGAGCCATGCGATAAGGAGGAACGGAAATGGCTGGGTGCCCGACAACAAGTCAATGCCGAAATCAATGTCTCTATCGGGTGGCATACCCGGAAGATCAGCTGGAAAAAGATCAGAATAGTCCCTGACAACTGGAACTGACTCAACTGTAGGTTTCTCAGCACTAACATCTCTCGTATAAGCCAAATATGCATCGCACCCCTTTTTAACCATCCGCTGAGCCTTAAGAAACGAAATGACTCGGCGGGGAGTATACTCCAAGGAACCTCTCCACGCTAACCTCGGAAATCCTGGCATAGCCAACGTCACGGTCTTGGCGTAACAATCAAGAATAGCATAATAGGGAGACATCCAGTCCATACCCAATAAAACATCGAAATCTACCAGGCTGAGACATAGTAAATCCGCTCTGGTCTCAAAACCACTGATAGCAATCAAACATGACCGATATACGCGGTCCACGACAAGAGAATCTCCCACCGGGGTAGAAACATAAACAGGGAAACTCAAAAGAACCTCGGGCTATCCCTAGATGTGAAGCAAAATAGGAAGACATATATGAATATGTAGAGCCTGGGTCAAATAATACCGATGCATCCCTATGACAAACGGGAACAATACCTATAATGACTGAATCTGAAGCAATGACCTCGAAACGGGCCGGAAGAGCATAGTACCTGGTCTGGCCTCCCCCTCTAGGGCGACCTCGACCTCCCCGGCCTCCATCTCGAGCTGCCTGAGGTGATAGGGTAGCAACTAGGGCTGGAAGAATAGCTGGAAGACCTGGTGGAAGACGCCAAGCATGATAAATCTGAGGGGGTGCACCATGATGAGTCTGAGTTGGTGCGCCGCTCCTCGCTATGGGGAAATATCTGATCATAAGATGAGGGTCACCACACTCAAAGCAACCCCCTCGGTGGACATGGCGGCCGCTGCTGACTCTAAACTGGCCAGCTGGGCTGGCCAGTGATAGCACCTCGAGCAGGAGGCACCTGAGATACTGGTGGTGCATTATAAGGCTCCTGAGGTCTAGGAGGAACTAGAATACCGCTGGATGCTGGGGGAGCTGAATGAACATGGCGACTCACAAAACCCCTACCATAGCGTGTTGCTGGTGCACGGGCTCCTAAAAAATGACTAGTCTCTCGAGACCTCTTGGCCTCTCTCTCCTACCTATCCCGAGCTAACATAGTCTCAATCCTCCGGGCAATACTCACGGCCTGCTGGTAAGTAATATCGGTCTCCAGCTCTCTGGCCATGCTGTTCCGAATCTGGGGTGGAGTCCTTCAATAAAGTGTCGAGCCCTCTCTCTGAAAGTGACAACCAAAGCTGGAGCATGGTGAGCCAAATCGCTGAAACGAACTGCATACTCTGACACAGTCATGGCACCCTGGCGTAGCTGCTCAAACTCCGCACGCCAAGCATTCCTGAAACTCTGAGGGACAAACTCAAGTAAGAACATCTCAGAAAACTGGGCCCAAGTAAGTGAAGCTTCCTCGTCCGGGCTACTAAGCTTAAAAGCACGCCACCACTAATAAGCTGCTCCCCTCAGCTGGAAAGCGGTGAAGGAAACCCCACACGTACCCACAATACCCATAGTGCGGAGAATGCGATGACATCCATCAAGAAAACCCAGGGCGTTATCCGAAGCTAGTCCGCTGAACTCAAGTGGGTGGTACTTCTTGTACCTCTCAAGTCGGAGCTGCTCTGCCTTAGGAACAGCTATCCTAGTCTCATGCTGAGCTGGAGCTGCTGGGGGCATAGGAATATAGTCTGGAACCTGCCCAATATGAACCCTCTGCTCAGGAGTACGGGCTGCGGGAGTCTGTGTCCCTTCTCCGACCAGGGATGTAGCTGGAGCTATCGGGAGTAGACCCGCCTGAGACAGAGTACTGAAGGCAGTCAACAACTGGGCCAATGTCTTCTGGAGGTCTGGAGTAACAGTAGGGACCTCATGTGCCCCTCCAACTGTAGCTGTTGGGGGCTCCTTTGCCTCTACTCTAGTCTGTGCTCGAGCTGCACCGCATGCTCATCCCCTGCCTCGGCCCCTGCCTCTGGTAGCTCTGACTCGGGGCTCGGGTGCCTGGTCATCAGTATGTCCGGTACGGGTACGAACCATCTGCAAGCAAGAATAGAATAGAGTTTAAGAATTTGATGACAACAACTAGCATGATAAGGAATTCCAAAGAAATTGATTTTAAGATAAATCAAATTTGTTTTCTCAAAGAAGAAATAAAATTAGAAAAATTGAGCAAAACATTATGAATTCTATTTTCAACCATATTAGCCATATATCAATTGTTTATATTGATGATGTATTAATATTTTTTGAGGATATAGACTCTCATTTTAAACATCTAAATATTTTCTTTAAAATTATTAAGAACAATGGCCTTGTCGTTAGTGATAATAAAATTAAATTATTTCAAACAAAAATCCGGTTTTTAGGACATGATCTATATCAAGGTACCTATAAACCTATTTGCAGAGCCATCGAGTTTTCTGAAAAATTTCCTAATATTATTACTGACAAAACTCAGTTGCAAAGGTTATTAGGAAGCTTAATTATGTTACAGATTTTATTCCTAAAGTTAGACAAATTTTCAAACCTTTATATGACAGACTTAAAAAGAGTCCTGTTCCTTGGAGTAAGGAACAAACAAATGTTGTTATTATGATTAAAAGCATGGTCAAGAACCTTCCTTGCTTGGGTATTTCTAACCCTGACTGTTTTATGATTGTTGAGACTGATGCGTCTGATAACGATTATGGTGGTATTCTTAAACAAAGAAAAACCCCAGAATCATAAGAACAATTAGTTCGTTATACTTCTGGAATCTGGAATTCTGCGCAGAAAAACTATAGTATTGTTAAGAAAGAGATTCTTTCTACAGTTCTCTGTATTACTAAGTTTCAAGATGATTTAATTAATAAAAAATTCTTCTTTAGAGAAGATTGTAAATCTGCTAAAGACATTTTGCAAAAAGATGTTAAAAATCTTGTTTCTAAACAGATATTTGCAAGATGGCAAGCCTTATTATCCAGCTTTGATTTTCAGATTGAATTCCACAAAGGAGAAAATAATTCTCTTCCAGATTTTCTAACTCGTGAATTCTTGCAGGAAAAAACATGAGGCCTACAGGAAGGCAAAGCTCCAGCGGTCCCTTTAAAGGGAATAATAAAGGAAAACAGGTGGCTGAAACAGCCAAACCCTTCGCTATACGGACATTAGTGAATAGCCATAATCAATATTCGGCTCTGGCAAGCTTACCTCCGATAAATCAAAATTTCAGTTTGACCCCTTTTCCACCATTGCCAAATAGTGCATCTTCTTCAAATCTTTTGGTTCTAAAGAAACCATTCGCAAAAGAATCTGAGCCATGCTCCCATTCTCCTTCTGGAATGACTAGATATTCCTCACCCCAAACAAAAGTTTCTTATACAATGAAAACCCCCCAGAGTTTCAAAGAAGCAGTTGCACCAAACGCTGCAGTTTCCAAAGGTCCAAGAGTTAAAGAAAACTTTGACGTTGTATCTTTGCAGATATCTCCTATCCTAGCCCTTGATAAAGAGTACGAGAACTATTAGGTTAAACACCTCGTTAAGCCATTATACAACAATAGGAACTATGTCGAGACAGAAAGTTCCTTAAAAACCAGAAAATACTTTAAGTTCATTTTGGTTGACTCTGGCTCTATTGAAATAGAGCATAAACTAAGTAATGATGCAGATCCTGATAGTATTGCTTACTCTAAGTTTACTATCAAGAAAGTTCTAACCCCTTTTGAGTGGCAGGTTGATCATTTGCACACTGCTATCAATTTATCAAGGGAACACAGACCCCAAACTTACAATTGGCATGACTATAAATTTGCTTGGTTTAATTTCCTTTACTTACGATCAACTACACATACTTGGTTTGTAAAGTACAGCCTTGAGTTTTCTAAATCTATCATCCCCAGATGGTTCTATGAATGGTGGAACTATTTTGGAGGAAACAAATTAGTTTTACCAAAAGCATTTCTTGAGAAATTTGATCAGTTCCAAATTGATCATGATATCTCATCTTTACCAGAACACATTAATTGTGTAAATATTTTATTCAAAAAAGAATATCTTATATTATCAGTTGGACTTTTGTCATTGCTCAATTTGACAAGATTAAATATTTATCCAAAGAAGTCATGATAAAGGGATGGTCACCAGTACCCAAAGATAAATCCACAAACTCTCAAGCCGTGTCGATGAAATCACCAAGGAAATCAACTTCCAAGAGTGGTTTAAAGAAAAAGTTACAAAAGGCCTTGTCAGAAATTGATTCTGATCCTGATGAAGAAGAAATCATGAAGTTATTTGATGGAGCATCTTCTTCACAAAGTGATGACAATGGAGATATGATGAAACCCAAAGTTTTAGCAGAGTCTTACCTAGACTCCTTTTATGATTAATCCTAGTTGAGGATATTAAAATCCGGAATAACTAGTCTTTCAGATAGAGACTCAAAGAGTCAGAATTATCTAGAAAGTAAAAGAAGAGTCTCAAAGAGACGGAATTTCTTTTGATTAAAAATTAAATGGACCTAGATAAGGTTGGCGTATTCTCCAAAAATAAGATGGTCGACAAGCTTTATCAAAAGAAAAAGATTTTTCAAAAAGAAGATGGCCAACAAGCTTTATCAAAAGCAAAAGATGCCATTACTTTTCAAAAGCAAAAGCAGTGGACAGCAACAAAAGAAATCAAGATCCAATCAGAAAGAGGCACTTAGATTTCTCTTCATTCCTTTCTAAGTCTATATAACACCTGATGTTTTAGAAGGAAAGGCAGCGGAAATTTTACAACTTACAAAATTTTCTACTTGCTCTTTACTTCTCTCTGTAATGCTGGAAATCTTCCGCCCAATGATTCAATAAAATAATCCAGTGAGTTCTTCATTTACTCTTACGATATGTCCGGACCAGGTCTTGGATAACCCGGGAGCGTTTCAGCGTATGTTGTGGAACTCAGCATTTTTGAAGGATTTCATAAATTTGGGGTTGGAGTGCATATCAGTGAGATTGATGTCCGTTTGAAGTTTTGAGTATGAGAATAGATCTGTATGGTGATTATGGAATTGAGAGCGCGATCAGAAGTGAATTTGGATGTCCGTAGGTCATTTTGGAGTCATTTGGCTAAAGATAGAAATTTGAAGGTTTTTGGGAAATTCGGTCGGAAGTGGAAGTTATGATATCGAGGTCGGAATGCGATTCCAAAAGTTGGAGCAGGTCCGTAATGTTGAATATGGATTGTGCGCAAAATTTGAGGTCAATCGGGTGTGATTTTATAGGTTTCGACATCGGATGTAGAAGTTCAAAATTCTAAGTTCTTCAGGAATTGGATTTGAGTGTGATCCGTGGTTTCGACGTTGTTTGATGTGATTTGAGGGCTCGATCAAGTCCGTTTCATGTTTCGGAACAGGTTGGTATAATTGGTGGGGGTCTCGGGTGCCTCGAGTGGATTTCGGGTGGTTAACAGATCGTTGGAGTTAAAAAGGGCTGGTTTCTGCTGTCATCTGGTGTAGCCGCACCTGCGAGGAATTGGCCGCAGGTGCGGCAAGGGAGACGCTGGTGCAAGATTCTGGATCTGGAGCTAAGAGACCTCAGGTGCGGATGTTTGATCGCACCTGCGTTATCGCAGGTGCGAAGAAGGATCACAGGAGATGGATTTTTGCTGGGCTGAGTCATAGCCGCACCTGCGATGGATTTTCCGCAGGAGCAGTTATTGGACCGCAGGTGCGGAAATGGGCCTGGGCAGCTTGTTTTTAGGCGAGAGTTTAGTTCATTGTCTTCACTTTCTTCATGGGATAGGCGATTTTTGGAGAGCTTTTTAAGGGGGATTTCACCAAGCTTCAAGAGGTAAGTTGTTCTACTTGGTTCTAAGGTCAAATACAAGATACTGCATGGATTTTTGAGCATGAAATTGGTAGGAAAATTTGTGAACTTTGAAGAAACCTAGTATATGGAAAATTTGGATTGTTAACCACGAATTGAGCATGAATATTGTAACAAATTATATATTTGAGTTAGTAAGGTTATGGGTAGAATGTATCTTCGAGAATTTCGGATTTCCGGGCACGTGGGCCCGAGGGCATTTTGGTCATTTCTCCGAGCGAGGTTGGGAAAGTATATAACCTGAATTTCTTGTGAGTATTTGGATGAATTTTCATTGCTTTATCATTTACGTGGTCGTTTCGGAGCGTTATGCGTCCGTTGGAGTCATCGGAAGGGCTTGGAGGTCGGTGTCGGAATTTCGGAGCGATGTAAGTCTCCTTTCTAACTTCGTGAGGGGGAATCATCCCCCTAAGTGAGTTAATTTAGTATATGTTATTATCTTCGGGGGCTACGTACGCACGAGGTGACGAGAGTCCATGCGTAGCTACTAATATGCTTATGTCCGGGTTGTCTAGGACACACTAGCATGCTTATGTGTGTACCTGTAACCCTGCCTGTATCATTGAACCGTTAATACGACCAAAAATGTAATTAAATGTTTAAAATAAAGCTGGAGTTCATATTGTTATCCTTCCAGAGAGAATTTATTTCCGCTGTAAATATATATGTACCTGGATTAGGTTGTATTGAGGGATACCATTAAATTTGACAAATGAGTTTCAAAAACAAATGATTTCGAAACCTACGTTTCATGCTTCTTTTAATACGAATTTTACTATCTTCCATGAGAAATCTATTTTCCTTAATAAAAAGTGGATTTAAATGTGTGGAAATGTGTCAGCACTCGAGTCGCAGGCATGATTCGTGGTCGAGGGGAGATTTATTTTAATTATATATATATATATATATATATATATCAGTCAGCACACGAGTCACAGGTATGATTCGCGATCGTGGGGAGCTTTATATTTAGTATATCGAGTCAGCACACGAGCCGCAGGTATGATGCGCGGCCGCGGGTCAGATTATTATTATCGAGTTAGCACACGAGTCGCAGGTATGATGCGTGATCGTGGGTTAGCTTATCATTATCGATTCAGCACACGAGTCGTAGGTACGATGCGCGATTGTGGGTTAGCTTATTATATCGAGTCAGCACACGAGTCGCAGGTATGATTCGCGATCGTGGGTTAGCTTATGACCTCAGTCCCTATGACCTCCCTTATGACTCTGGCCGATTGTCTTGACCTGGTATGTGTATGATCACTTGAGTTATAAGTCACTTATAACTGGAGTGTCATTTGTTAAGAGGAGATTTTAGCACTTTGCTGTTCCTTTTTTTCCAGTTATTATCTGGATTCCGTTATTTGCTATGTACTTGTTGCTCACTGTCTTCCATGTCTATAGTATTTCATCATATTCTGTCACACGTTGTATTGTCAGACCTTAGTAAGAGTCTAATTTTCCCCCTCGTCACTACCTCTGTGAGGTTAGGCGGGCGACTTACTGAGTACACGTTGTTTTTGTACTCATGCTGCATTTGCTGTGCATTTTATTGCACAGGTACCTTCATAGCAAAGTGGAGGATTCAGAGGCTTAGGCGAGCTGCACCATTCGGACGTGATTCGCAGTTGGCAGTGTCACCTTCATACCGTATTTATTCATTTTTAAATTTCCTAATCCAATTGTATTTCGGACAGGCTTGAAGTGATTGTATAACTAATTAGAAATTTCTCATCTACTTGTGACACCGGGTTCTGGGGACATGTTGGGATTCACTTCATTAAATTACATTGATGTGCTGTCATATTTAAGTTTACTAAAATTTATTTGTTTGATTATGAGATGCAAGAGAAAGTAACGATTTCAAAAATGTTAAAAACTGGAAAGTTATTTCAATTAATTAATGTTTTGGCTTGCCTGACCTTGTGTCCGGCCCCATCACGGCCTTAGGGATTTTGGATCGTGACAACGTGGTATCAGAGCTCTAGGTTCCCGTAGGTCTCACGATTCATGAGCAAGTCTAGTAGAGTCTTGCGGATCGGTACAGAGACGTCTATACTTATCTTCGAGAGGATACAGGGCTGTTAGGAGTACTTCCCTTCTTGATTCTTCATCGTGCGAGTTGATTCCTTTGAGGCTTATGCCTATGTTCATTCCTACTCAATCTTACGCGTCGCGAAGCACTTGCTATGGATCAGGAATTTGAGGAATGGCAATGGTGCTACGAATGTAATTCGAGATGCTTCTATGTGTAGATGGTCATGGTTGTTGTTATGGCCCTATGAAAGGGTAATATGTCATTTCAGCTCAGTAGCTATGTTTCTGGAAGCCTTAAGGCTGTGCTCAGGTAGTGATGATGGTTGCAATTGATCGTCATGCGGTGTCGATATGGTAATAGAACGTTTGCTCGTGTGTTGGGAAGATGAATGGTTGAAGGAAGGTCTTCTCAGAGTGTGGTTTCGAGATATCGGTGTTTTAGTTCCGGCAGAGTATTGAGAGAAAGTATTGTGGTCGCAGAGAGCGTGCATTTCAGCGCCACTGGGTGGTGTCAGCAGGTGATTTCTTCAGGTGGGTTGTCTTTTGGGGATAGGATAGCAATGGCGGGGTTGGCAGGTTCTGTGAGGGGTCCTAGTGGCTAGGTTGTAGGAGATAGAATGTATGAATGATGCTAGGGAATTCGAGTATTTAGGGAGTGCTAGCAAGAGAATTTGGAAGACTGGGATGGTTTGGCTGAGCAAGATCGTGTTATCAAAGGAGGAAGGATCTCAGCAGGGTCTAGAGTGGTGCTAGGAGTGGTTTCGGGCTAAGTGGGGGAGTTCCACCATCTGCAGTAGGGCCGTAGGGTTGTCTTCTCATAGGTTTGCGAATTGTCGGCGTGTAGGCAAGTTATTTCAGCTAAGGTGAGAGGAGTAAAATGGTATTTGTGCATAGGATTTGATGGATTTGTGCAAAAGTTGGTCCTGTCAGGTCAGGGTTAGGCTTTGGAAGATTCAAATTTTGCTTAAGGCATGGGCGAGTTGTAAGGATAGTGACTCAGTCTCGTGTTCATTGAGACTGGGAGATTTAAAGGTGTACCTGCGCTAGGAGAGCCTTGGGGGTTGATTGTTTTCGGGGCCAGTCAAAGTGGGTGACTCTTAATAGCAGTCCTAACGAGTTCAAAAGTTAAAGAATGCGGCGATTAAGGATTTCAGGTAGTAGTATGATCGAGAATCGAGCTTTTGCAGAGTAATCTCTGAGAGAAATGAGGAAGGTTGGAATGTTCTATGATATGCTTCAGTATACAAGATGATATTGGAGGAGAGAGAGAAATAGACTCCGGATTGAAGAAAAGAATTATCAGAAGGGTATGAGATAGATTGCGGGATTTGGGCAGCGTAGTCTCGTAAATCAAGGTCACTCGGGATGAGTGAGGGTTGAGTTGCTATGGGTTGAAGGAATTTTTTATTATTCCTGAGGCAATTGAAGATGAGTAAAAGAATATAGATTGATTAACCATAGTTGAACTGGCATATTTGCGGCAGTGATCGGTTCCTTTGATGTGATTTAGTTATGCATGTGGTTTGTGCCGGTGTGTGCGGGGCTTGTCGGCCGTTGTAACGGATTTTATGTGGGAGCACTTGAGTGTTATGAACTGTCAGGTATGGGCGGATCCCCGAAGGGTTATGGTGGTATAGACTATCACTTAATATTTGCGTGATCTGGGTGAATATGGGAATTCACTCGTGTGTTGAGATTGTACTCTTGAATTGAGTCAAGTAAAAAGTTTCTATATGAAGAGGTGTTCACCCTATTGGTGGTTCGAAAGTTATGATAGAATTCTTGTGCTACCTCATGTTGTTGTGTTAAGAAGCAGTATGTAACTGGGAGTAAGAATCGATATTCAGGTCTGACATTTATAAGGACGCCATGAGCTCGGGAGAGCAAGGCAAAGTGATTAGACAGTTCAATATAAGCTGGTATTATCTTTGGTGTCACCTGAGATTTGATATTCGGTGGAAGAAGCTTTGTACCCTGGTAATGGGTTCTTGATGTGTCTTGCGGCCTTAGTGCAGTCGGTGTTATGGACTAGCAGACTTGTTACCTTGTGTGGAAGGTCGTGGAAGCATGACTGAGGAAAGATTGTATAAAGTGTGACATGTAGTCACTTGATGGAATTCAGATTTGTACTGAGTATAAAGAAGTGTAGTGTTGCTTAATTGAGAATTTATGCCTGGAGGGCGTCCGGTTCAGTTGATTATGGATTATGGGGTGTTAGTCCCGGTGATGATGATTGTTCTCATGTATTATGAGAAAAAGTGGATTAATGTGGACCCAGGTAAAAACTATTAGCTATGTTTGGTGTGAGCAAGGTGTCTCTATGTTTGTGGATGGATTTATATATGATTATGGGCTCCGTGTGAGCCAGGCATGTTCCTTTCAGTAGAGCATCTTTTCATGGAAAGATATTAGAACAACGGGTATTGTTCCGTCTTCGTCAAATTTATGTATTAGTGTGATTGTGCCGTAGAAGTTGTGAAACGGCTTGATAATTTCTTATGTGTTGAGGTCCCGCGTAGCGGGGATGTTATGTGAGCATGATAGCTCTTGAGATCCAGAGTGTATATATATCGCACCTCAAATGTGCTTGAGTTTTGTAGCCTATGGCTTTATCAGTCTCCCCAGTATGGTATTATGCACTTAGCGTGCTTGTGATCGATATTCATTAATTTGTAATAGTGAGCAATCAGCTCTGTATGTATTTCTGTACGTGAGTTTTATGTTATTTGGATCGGGTGGCACGCCGCCACGGTGATGTTGTTTGGGATCGAGTGGCACGCCGCCACGGGTATGTTATTTGGACCGGGTTACACGCCGCAACAGTGTGATGATGGGAAGGGTTAATATGTATTTATTTTTTTGTGTTTTATTTCCTATTTTCTGGTAAGAATTCATATTAGTTGAGTGAGCTGAATAGTTCCGTCCTGAATCGTTTCTTATTACCATGTTCAAGTTATAGCCTATTGGGTGATATGGTATCATGCGAGGCTGTTGGTTATGCTGGGTGAGACGAGATCTTCGGATCAGGGGTCAATACGATAAGGTTATGTGAATTGTATATTAAAGAACAAATACCATTATTCAGGTTCATACTAAAGTGACGATTCTAGTCAAGATGAGGTATTCAAGGATTTGTTAACTCTGCAGTTGAGTATGAATTTCTGCACATTACCTCCGTTGTGGTGGTATCATCAGCGTTATAGTAGGGTGTATGTATATTTGTTATGAGGTGCATTGGGAGCATCAGATTCGTGGAATTATGGCTATTAAGGTTCATGATGCGTCATTGTGGTAAGGTGATGAGTTGTGTGGTGCATGGTACTGATTCAGCCAAGGGTATGCGGTCATGTTATGGTAAATCGTATGGTAGTTGATACGGTGTTTATATGTTGGAACTAGGAATGGCAGAGAAAATTCAGGTGTTTGAATGAATTCTGAGCTTATTATATGGATAAAGAAGAAATCTTCAGATTTTATCAAGCTTATGTGTTCAACTGGGTTGTGGCAGCACGGGCAGGTGCTCGAGACGTTAAACAATGATTTCAGGTAACTCCAGAGTAGTTCTTAGCACGTTCGAGGACGAACGTAGGTTTAAGTGAGGGAGAATGTAACGACCCGACCGATCATTTTGTAATCTAGCGCGTCGTTCAACAGGTTGAAGTCGTGAGCAACTCCGTTTCAGGTATTATGACCCGTGGGCGTGGTCGAAATTGAATTCCAGGAAGTTTAGAATTGAATTGGAAAGAAAAAAAATTCTCATTTCAGAAGCCTTAAGTTGGAGAAATCAACTAAGATTGGAATTTTGAGTAAACGATCTCCGAATCAGGATTTGAAGGTTCCAACAGGTCCGTATGATGATTTCAGACTTGGGTGTATGTCCGGACCAGGTCTTGGATAACCCGGGAGCGTTTCAGCGTATGTTGTGGAACTCAACATTTTTGAAGGATTTCATGAATTTGGGGTTGGAGTGCATATCACTGAGATTGATATCCGTTTGGAGTTCCGAGTCTGAGAATAGCTCCGTATGGCGATTCTAGAATTGGGAGCGCGATCGGAAGTGAATTTGGATGTCCGTAGGTCATTTTGGAGTCATTTGGCTAAAGATAGAAATTTAAAGGTTTTTGGGAAATTCGGTCGGAAGTGGAAGTTATGATATCGAGGTCGGAATGCGATTTCAAAAGTTGGAACAGGTCCGTAATGTTGAATATGGCTTGTGCGTTAAATTTGAGGTCAATCGGCCGTGATTTGATAGGTTTCGGCATCAGACGTAGAAGTTCGAAATTCTAAGTTCTTAAGGAATTGGATTTGAGTGCGATCCGTGGTTTTGGCATTGTTTGATGTGATTTGAGGGCTCGAGCAAGTCCGTGTCATGTTTAGGAACATGTTGGTATAATTGGACGGGGTACCGGGGGCCTCGAGTGGATTCCGAGTGGTTAACAGATCAAAGTTGGAGTTAAAAAGGGATGGTTTCTGCTGTCATCTGGTGTAACCGCACCTGCGAGGAATTGGCCGCGGCCAGGGAGCTGCAAGTGCGAGATTCTGGGTCTGGAGCTAAGGGACCGCAGGTGCGAAAAAGGATCACACGAGCGGGATTTTTTCTGGGCTGAGTCAGAGTCGCACCTACGATGGATTTTCCGCAGGAGCAGCTATTGGACCGCAGGTGCGGAAATTGGCCCTGGGCAGATTGTTTTTAAGCGAGAGTTTAGTTCATTGTCTTCACTTTCTTCATGGGATAGGCGATTTTTGGAGAGCTTTTTAAGGGGTATTTCACCAAGCTTCAAGAGGTAAGTTGTTCTACTTGGTTCTAAGGTCAAATACAAGATATTGCATGGAATTTTGAGCATGAAATTGGTAGGAAAACTTGTGAACTTTGAAGAAACCTAGAATATGAAAAATTTGGATTGTTAACCACGAATTGAGCATGAATATTGTAACAAATTATATATTTGAGTTAGTAAGGCTATGGGTAGAATGTATCTTCGAGAATTTCGGATTTCCGGGCACGTGGGCCCGAGGGCATTTTGGTCATTTCTCCGAGCGGGGTTGGGAAAGTATATAATCTGAATTTGTTGTGAGTATTAGGATGAATTTTCATTGCTTTGTCATTTACGTGGTAGTTTCGGAGCGTTATGCGTCCGTTGGAGTCATCGGAAGGGCTTGGAGGCCGGTGTCGGAATTTCGGAGCGAGGTAAGTCTCCTTTCTAACTTCGTGAGGGGGAATCGTCCCCCTAGGTGAATTAATTTAGTTTATGTTATTATCTTCGGGGACTACGTACGCACGAGGTGACGGGAGTCCGTGCGTAGCTACTAATATGCTTATGTCCGGGTAGTCTAGGACCCACTAGCATGCTTATGTGTGTACTTTTAACTCTGCATGTATCATTGAACTGTTAATATGACCGAAAACGTAATTAAATGCTTAAACAAAAGCTGGAGTTCATATTGTTATCCTTCTAGAGAGAATTTGTTTTCGCTGTAAATATATGTGTACCTGGATTAGGTTTTATCGAGGGATACCATTAAATTTGACAAATGAGTTTCAAATACAAATGATTTTGAAACCTACGTTTCATTCTTCTTTTAATACGAATTTTACTATCTTCCATGAGAAAACTATTTTCCTTAATAAAAAATGGATTTAAATGTGTGGAAATGTGTCCGCACTCGAGTCGCAGGCATGATTCACGATCGAGGGGAGCTTTATGTTAATTATATATATATATATATATATATGAGTCCGCACACGAGTCGCAGGTATGATTCGCGATCGTGGGGAGCTTTATATTTGGTATATCGAGTCAGCACACGAGTCACATGTATGATGCGCGGCCGTCGGTCAGCTTATTATTATTGAGTCAGCACACGAGTCGCAGGTATGATGCGCGATAGTGGGTCAGCTTATCATTATCGAGTCAGCACACGAGTTGCAGGTACGATGTACGATCGTGGGTTAGATTATTATATCGAGTCAGCACGCGAGTCGCAGATATGATTCACGATCGTGGGTTAGCTTATGACCTCAGTCCCTATGACCACCCTTATGACTCCGGCTGGTTGTCTTGTCCTGGTAGCTGTATGATCACTTGAGTTCTGAGTCACTTATAACTGGAGTGTCAGGTATTTGTTAAGAGGAGATTTTACCACTTTGCTGTTCCTTTTTTTCCAGTTATTATCTAGATTCCGTTATTTGCTATGTACTTGTTGCTCACTGTCTTCCATGTCTATTGTATTTCATCATATTCTATCACACGTTGTATTGTCGGACCTTAGTAAGAGTCTAATTTTCCCCTTCGTCACTACCTCTCTGAGGTTAGGCGAGCAACCTACTGAGTACACGTTATTTTTGTACTCATGCTGCACTTGCTGTGCATTTTATTGCACGGGTACCTTCATAGCAAAGTGGAGGATTCGGAGACTTAGGCGAGCTGCACCATCCGGAGGCGATCCGCAGTTGGTAGAGTCACCTTCATACTGTATTTATTCATTTTTAAATTTCCTAGTCCAATTGTATTTCGGACAGGCTTGAAGTGATTGTATAACTACTTAGAAATTGCTCATGTACTTGTGACACCGGGTTCTGGGGACGTGTTGGGATTTACTTCATTAAATTAAATTGATGTGTTGTCATATTTAAGTTTACTAAAATTTATTTGTTTGATTATGAGATACAAGAGAAAGTAACGATTTCGAAAATGTTAAAAACTAGAAAGTTATTTCAATTAATTAATGTTTTGGCTTGCCTGACCTTGTGTCCGGCACCATCACGGCCTTAGGGATTTTGGGTCATGACAAATAAAGTCTCAGGTCTTAGCTGATTTTGTCGCAAATTTTAATGTTAACATAATTCCTGAAGTAGAAAAGGAATTACATATTTTTACAGGAGCTAATCAGGAACATGGACTTTATTTACCGATGGTTCTTCTAATGTTAAAGGAGCCGGTTTAGGAATTGTCTTGATACCACCTTCGGGTGAAAAGATAACCCAAGCTATTAAATGTTATCCTATCACTAATAATGAAGCGGAGTACGAAACTGTCATTTCAGGACTTGAATTAGCACGAGAACTCTCAATTGAGCAGATCGTGATCAAAAGTGACTCTCAACTGGTGGTAAATCAGATGCAGGGGACTTACACAGCCAGAGAAACTCAAATGCAACAATATTTGGAAAAGGCACGGGACCTAGTGAGGCGATTCCAGTCATGGAAGATCGTGCAAATATCCAGAGAGGAAAACACAGAAGTGGATGCGTTAGCTAACCTCGCATCAGTTACTGATGTAACGAATAAAGAAAATGCTATTGTGATACATTTATTTCATTCAGCAATCTACCAGGAACAGAACGAGGTAACATTTAATAATCTAACCTGGTATTGGAGAAATGAAATTATAAATTTTTTGCAGAATGGTACCGGGCATGAGGATAAGAAAGAAGCTCAAGCACTTCGATGAAAAGTTGCACGGTATTGCCTAGTTCATGACACTTTATATCACAAAATGTTTGGTGGTCCTCTAGCAAGGTGCCTCAGACCTAATCAAACGGAGTACGTGATGAAAGAAGTACATGAAGGATGTTGTGGAAACCACGCAGGTGGAAGATCTCTAGTCAAAACTCTAATCAGAGTAGGGTATTATTGGCCAAAGATGGAAGAAGACGCTAAAAATTTCGTAGCTAAATGCGATAAATGTCAGCGCTATGCTAACAACATGCATCGACCCGCAGAATTACTACATCCGGTTACGTCACCTTGGCCATTTATGAAATGGGGAATGGATATAGTAGGACCTCTACCCCAAGCCAAAGGAAAGGTACGGTTTCTACTTGTATTAACATATTATTTTTCAAAATGGGTAAAGGCAGATGCTTTTAAACAGGTACGAGAAAAAGAAGTGAAAAGATTCATTTGGTGAAACATCATATGCCGCTTTGGTGTCCCAAAGGAAATCATATGTGATAATGGCCCGCAATTCATAGGCTCGCAAATCACAGAATTCTCCCAAAGCTGGAAAATCAAACGTATCACTTCTTCACCGTATCACCCCGTGGCTAATGGGCAAGCTGAGTCAACAAATAAGATCATCATCAATAATTTAAAGAAACGATTGGAAAAATCAAAAGGAAATTGGTCTGAAGAGCTACCAGGGGTATTATGGGCTTATATGACTACAACCAAAACAGGCACGGGAGAAACCCCATTCTCACTTGTCTATGGCTCGGAGGCCCTAATACCAGTGGAAATTGGTGAACCAAGTACGAGATTCACAGTAGCAACAGAAGAAACAAACAACGACGAGTTGAGAACAAATCTGGATTTCCTTGAACGAAGGAGAGAAGCCTCTTTAATTCGCATGGCAGCTCAAAAGCAAATTATAGAGTGGTATTACAACAGAAAAGCTCACCTCAGATATTTTAAAATTGGGGACTTTGTTCTCAAAAAAGTTTTCCAATCAACAAAAGAGGCTGGAGCAGGAAAATTAAACCCAAACTGGGAAGGACCTTATAAAGTGCGTGGTATTGCTGGAAAAGGTGCTTATGAGCTGGAAACCATGGACGTCAGGATCTTACCAACAAGTTGGAATGCTGTTCATTTGAATAAGTATTACTTCTAAGCAAAAGGATTACCCACGGTAAGGTATCATTATGTACAATTTTATTTAGTATAGTTAAAGTTATACTAACAATTTTCGATGATAGGCAAAAAGCTAACCCATAACCAAATGATGATATTAGACCTGGATAGACACGAGGAAGTAACTGAATTCCTGGTCTAGGGTTACAACCTTTCTAATGGACATTTCAAAGGGTTAAGCAGTCATCATCTAAACTATATACCTTCGAGTCCCGTATGTTTTTCTTTCTCAGGAAAAGGACCACAAGGAAGGAGTAGTCAAGTGCTCGAGATTCATTCTTCAAAAAAAGCTCAAACACTTGGGGGACTATATAATATGGAAGGCAAAGAAGACTATCAAAAAAGTCAAAGCTCAAGAAAGAAGACTAGAAAAAAGTCAGAGCTCAAACCTGGAGACCTATTTTACTCAACAAATCAAAAGTTACGATCGAAATCAAAGAGCTGAAGACTATCATACAAAGCCTGATTCAGAAACCTACAAAAAACATGCTCGTAAATGAAAACAAATGTTTAGGTTAAAGGCAAAATTTAGTCACGGGTTGAATTTTGTACCCCTGTATTTATTCAAAATCTATTGTAAAAGAAAACATTTACGAAAGAGTATAAACGATACTTGAACACATGTAAAGTATTATGAAAGTTCAAATAATACAAAAGCTTTCTTCAAAGCATTACTCAAAGGAACATGTGAATTCCTATCTCTCTTTCGTATATTTACACCGTTATGAATTTGAGACGTCTTCTTCATTAAGTGTCGTTCATAAAAGGGCCCTCTTTTATAAATCGTGCTTATTTCAAGAAGACACGAAATATTGAAGCATTTTTAATGCAAAGTTAAAAAGGGTGAAACAAAAACCCGAACGTAAAGCATTTTTATGCAAACACTTAAGAGTAATACGAAAACTTGTAAACCCAAGTCATGACAAGAAATTAATATTATACGACAGTATAAACTAAGTATCAACTTAGTCCAAACCAAATTTGTTTATACAAAATTTCCCCTAAGTTGCCATTGGGGACTTACCAACCAAACTTTACCCCCAAATGGGACCAGGGGTAACCACCAATTGATTCTCCAAAATAAAAAAGACACTGAGAGGATTATCTTCATCAACAGAAGGAGCTACTTGAGATGCAAAGGGTTGGGCAGCAACTTCTTCAGGCACGATCTCATCACCCACTGGAACTTCAACCTCAGGTAATAAAAACTTTGACTCTGCCGAGACCTTTCAATTGTCTCCTCAGTTTTGGCAATTTCAGCTTGTAAGTCAAAATTTTCTTGGCCCACTTCTGTTAATGTATTAAGCCGTGCGTTCAAGTAAGGCCAACTCACATCAACAGTTGCCTTATCCTTGAGAGCTTCATAGTCCTTCTCCCATTGTTAAACGTCTGTTCTCAGCTCATCCCTTTCAACCACAGCAGCATCGTAGGAAGCTTGTAAAGGAGCAAGGGATCTATCAAGAAATTGAACCTTGTTAGAGAATTCACGAAGGTCTTCTTGTGTCTGAGTAAGCGATTGCACGAGTTCTCCAGCATAAGCCTCTTTCTAGTTTAGCAAAACCATCAAGCTTCTTATTTCTTCAGAAGTACGAGAAAGTTGTTCTACAAATGAGGATTCCAGGATGTTCATATCCTTGCCTGCTTGATTCGACAAAACCTTCTCAATGGCTAATTCTGCTGCTATCACTCTATCCTACTACTCTAAGGTACAGTTTCCCTATTCTACTACTTCTATATCAAGTTGAAGGATCTCAAATTATTCCTTCTAGTTATCAGCCTCGGTATGGTGGTCATTCATTAACTGCTCCATATGTACGGTCCTTTTCATCAACTCTGTACCAATGATATTGATCTACATGAAAAAGGAAATTAGATATGGAACAGGCTAGTGTTAATAAGAAATAAAAGGAAGGTTACATTCAAAGATGAGTGTAAAATCTCATTCATCCACGTTTAAGGAGCTATGGATTTCCAATTTTGACTTTTTAACTGGGCCAATCAAAGGCTTCAACCACACATCCTCCTGGGCTGATTTCTTTAAAAGGCTTCCTTCCGCAGGAACCTCGATCATAATTCGCTTCATATCCCCATTGCTAGAAGACCCTACTTCAATAATAGAAGGCACAATAGTAGGGGTAGATGAAGGAGCCACAGGTGGCACAAACGGGGAAGCAGAAACAACAACATGCACGACAAACTCAAGTTCCACTGAATCAGAAGGAGGAAAGATGGCAAGAGGCATCTCCTCTTAAATTGAGCCAAAACCTTGGTGGAACAATTGCTTAACAGACTCAGTGGCTGTAGAAGGAGTTTTGTAACGACCCAACCGTTTGTTTTGAGTTATCGGGCCCTGTTCCCCTAAATGAAACTTCCCATAGTGGCTTTTTATGATTTATGACTTGCGGGGACTGGTGGTCCGTGATTTGGAGGTGTCTAGAGTGCTATAGGAACAATTGGTTCCTTAAGGTTGGCCTTTAAGGCCAAGTTTGACTTCGGTCGACATTCTGGGAACACGACCTCGAAATCGAGTTTCATCAGTGCCGGTAGCTTCATGTGATGATTTTGGACTTGGGCGTATGCTCGTAATGGGTTTGTGATGACCCCGGAGCGTTTCGGCACCCAATATTGAAAAAAAGAAGTTCCTTAAGTTCCTATTGTGGTTTTGGATGTATTTTTGTGTTGTCGAGGTCCAAATGGAATTCTGACACCAGGAATAGTTCCGCTATGTCATTTGTGAATTGCCTGCAAAATTTGGTGTCATTCCGAGTAGTATAGGTCGGTTCGGCGCGTTGTTAGCGAAGTCTAGAAAACTTAAAGTCCCTAAGTTTGGTTCATGGGGTTTTGAGGTGTGATTTTTAGTTTTAGCGTTGTTTTGGGTGTTCCGAGGGCTCGAGCTAGTCTGTATTATGATTTGGGACTTGTTGGTATATTTGTACGAGGGCTCGGGTGGGCCCAGGGACCTCCCGAGCACCCAACGGGACTAAAAACCAGCTAAAATAGCAGTTGGTGCACCTGTTCTGGTGTGACCGCAGGTGCGGTTTCTCAGTCGCAGGTGCGGGACCGCTCCTGCGGTCGCAAGCATCGCAGGTGCGACCCCAGGTGAGGTCTACCTTTATCGCAGGTGCGGACAAAAGTCCGCAGAAGCGGAACCACTGGTGCGGCCACCCCTCCGCAGGTGCGAACTCAGCCTTTCCCGTCCAGTTCCGCAGGTGCGAGCTCCAGCTCGCAGGCGCGAGACCGCAGGTGCGGAACCCCTGTAGGCTAGGCAATGTGTTTCCTTTAAAACACAGGACTTCACCCCTTTCTTTCATTTTCCGCCACCATTAGAGACTTGGGAGCTTGGGGAAAGAGGTTCCACGACCTAGCTACTAAAGAGGTAAGTAAATTCCACTCTAACACTAGTTTCAAAACATGAATTTCTAGTTAAACTCCCTACTAATCATTGAAAAATCAAGAATTTGGTGTAATTTAGGGTTCTTGAGAAATTGGTGAATTACCATTATTTGCTATAAATTCAAGTAGAAATCATATATTAACGATCCTTAGGATTCGGGTGTGCGATTCCTTCGAGAATTTTCAGAAATTGAACGTGCGGGCCCGGGGTTGGATTTTGGGAATTCTTCAAGAATGTTGAATTATTGAATAAATAGGATAATTACCCTAGTTTGGACATGCATTGATATCATTGTACCATATTTGGATAGTTACGAGTCCTCGGGTGTAGAGTTCGGAGTTCGGGCGCATCCTTGGTCCGAGGGGTAGATTCGACACGAGGTGAGTCTCCTTTCTAACCTTGTAAGGGGGAATTGTCCCCCTAAGTGATTTTAAATGCTATATGTGATACCTTGTGGGGGCTACGTACGTACCAAGTGACGAGAGTCCGTACGTAGCGACTATTACTATTATGTCCGGGTAGTTAGGCCCACATCATGCTTTGTATTTTACTTGATATGAACTACATGCGAAATGAATTAACGTTACATGTTGCTTATGTCCCCGAAGTTATGAAATTTGAGAAAAACTTGTAAGAAATTGTTCACGGAAAAGTATTCTCTTTTAAAAAGTTATAATGTATGTGCATGTGACCGCTTCACAATTTACATCCCGCGAGCGGAGTGTGATTTCCCCCACTCTTATGGGAACGGGCCGTACGCCACGGCGGATTGAGAGACGCACTTTTGGTATGGGCCGTTCGATCCTTGGCAATGCATAGAGAGGTTTAGAGATGCGCTTTTGGTATGGGCCGTTCGATCCTCGGTAGTGCATAGAGAGGTTGAGAGATGCACTTTTGGTACGGGCCGTTCGATACTCGGCAGTGCATAGATGTGAGTACTTTGTGGAGAGGTGCACGTTTGGTACGGGCCGTTCAATCCTCGGCAGTGCACGTGCATGACTATTTTATGACTCCGGCCGGTTGTCCTTACCCTGCATTGTATTGGTAAAAAAGAGTTTCACACGTAAGCCAACTTTGACAACTCAGCCAGTCACGTGGACATAGGAAAACACGACAGCTGGACGTAACTCTTTGAAGAGGTACGGTACAAAGAGGCGCGATTCAGTAAACGCACAAACTTATCAGCCACAGGAAATTCAACTTGATCAAAACGGGAGAGAGGCACAGTCAGAATGAATCTAGACAAAGCTACGGGCAGATTCAAGGACCCACAATTGATTACTCGAACGTTATGTAACTGAACCCCTATTACCATTATCCTTTGTAACGCTTCATTAATGTCATAATTAGTCATTAATGAGTAACCATAGCATGAGTCGTATGCTATAAGAATCTCCTATATAAGGGAGGGGAATACAGCTTGTAAAAGCATCTGATTCTCGAATACAATCAACTTCGATCTTTTCTTCCTGCAATATTGTTTATTATTCATTTTTCCTATTATCTTGATTATCAGTAACCCGTGTTCATCTTAAAAATAAGCTTTAGTCAAAGGGTCTAATTCATTGGTTAAACAAATTGGTTCCATTACCGGGGATCTGATAATATTTGTTTACTTTCCAAGCGATATCCTTTGAATTATGTCAAACCCCAACGACAACAACCAGCAAAGAAGTGGAACCCAGTTCCATCACCTTCAGGAAACCCACGTGGTTCGAGGGAACAATCCCCAGAAAGATCCAATAACAACCATGGTAATAATGATCAAACTGTGGAACATGATCATGTAAAGCAAATGATTGCAGAGTATGTGAGCCAAGTTTTGCAAGAATTTGGGAGAGTATTACCAGTAGTGTTGCCTACATCGCCAACGCACCCCCCAATAACACCATCACCATGGAAAATCCTCAATCTGGGTTGGAAAACTCAGGAAGAGGAGATACTCCTAATGAATCTCTCGAAACGAGACCAGGTATATCTAATAACTCAGAATTACAAAATTTACTGCTAACCATGCAGAAATAGATGAAGGAGCAGAACGATCGCATCGAACAAATTCCTGGTGTACCACCTGTCATCAAAGGCATCGATGTTGATAGATATTCTCAACAACCGTGGAAGCCAAGTGCGGCACCTTTGCCTATACCCAAGAAGTTTAAAATACCTGACATTCCCAAATATGATGGAACAACTGACCCACGCGAACATGTGACTGCTTTCACTACTGGGGTAAAAGGCAACAACTTAACGAAACAAGACATTGAATCAGTCCTTGTCAAAAAATTTGAGGAAACACTTACCAAAGGGGCACTAACCTGGTATTCTCTTCTCCCTGAAAATTCTATTGACTCTTTTGCTGAGCTTGCAGATTCGTTAATAAAAGCACACTCTGGTGCACAAAAAGTTGAGAAGAGAATGGAACATATTCAAAATAAAACAAGGAGACACGGAACTACTCCGTGAGTTTGAAGATAGGTTTCAACGAGAAAGAATGGAGTTACCCAGGGTGCCTGATAATTGGGCAGCCATGGCATTTGCAAGCAACTTGAACGATAAAAGTTCAGAAGCCACCAGGCGACTTAAGGAGAATCTAAGAGAATTCCACGCCACAACAGGGAACGATGTACATAACAGGTACAATACTAAACTCAGAATAGAAGAAGATATCATTGCTCGTTCGAGAGATGAAG